>JALNIO010000068.1:0-70779 GCA_023509875.1 Rugonectria rugulosa | reverse complement strand
GCGGAATCACGGAAAATATGGATATAGGTACCTACCTGCAGCGATAATGCAGATGGTCGCCGTTCATCTCCTCGGCTGCTTTAGCGCATTGGCACGGTATAATACTATCCCCAACAATCATATAACCCTGTTTCTTAGGCAGTGACCTTAGCACCACTGGAACGCTGCACCCAGAGATGATGGCGATTTCGTCCCCTGGCAACGCGTACTTGTTGAACCACCCAATCTTCCCTTTGACCGTTTCTCCCAGAGTCATACCCATTCTTAGGCATCTGAGAAACAGACCCGTTACATCGCGAGCGCGCTGTTTTTGTTCCCCTCTTTTCCAGACCGTCTTAAACAGACTCCGGCTAGTAGGTGTAAACCATTCGTGGAGACGGCGACCGCCGATGACCAGTGACGAATTGAGGGAGCAAGTGATCCATTTGAGAATGGCTTCGGATTGCTCACTCACTTCCTCCATGGCTAAGGCCCGGGAGACTTCGGTGACGAAGTTACTCTGGGTTAGCGGCTGTTCGGAATCCTTCGAAGCAAAGTAAAAACATTGGAAAATTTGGAGAGTTGCGTTTGCATCTAGCGAAGGCTTGTCAGGGCTAGGAGCCGGTGCAGAAGTTGACTCTCGTTGATAATAAGTCGTCGAACAGTCCCGAATGGTGTCAATGATAGTTCCTTGGACTTTCAACCCTCCACCATTCCATCTTTCAATGTTTGGACAACTTGTTCCGGATGTTTGCCACGTTGTCAGGTGCCCAGATTCCGTGCGAAAGCTCATCTGATCATCGAGGTAATCAACTATGCGAGGATCGGACCATGTTTTTCGGTGGAACCAATCTATCACCCATGACCCGGGCGGCGTACTCCTACACATCACATGGTCGAGCGAACGCTTGATCTGAACAATGCGCAGTGTCGCTTCTCGATTGATCTTATCCAGTCTTGGCGTATAGTCCGGCGTGGGGAAGATGATGTCTCCGTCTCTTGTCAGTCCCATGAGAGAATACACCTTGTCTCGCGCGTCGGTTGCCTTGGCAAATGAGGTCATTCCCAAAGCCCTTATCAGAGACGGAGAGCCTTTGTTCAATTGTTTCTGCATGCTCTGAAACTTGATGATGTTTTGGACATGCAGGCATGCTTCAGTTGGGAGAACATTGTTAACCCACCCGACTTTGTGTAACATGTTGAAAGCTTCGACAAGAAAGGCAACGTCGCTAAGCTCCAGAGACTGAAAGCCCCAGATTATTTCGAGATGGGTGGCCATGGCGAGCTCTTGAATGATCCAGACTCGACTCCAATACTCGCACTGGAGCAGATGCGCAAAGGCTTGCCATTGCGCGTCTCGCAAATTCTTCTTCGAAAGATGCCATGCCTCTTGTAGCTGTTTTCTCAGCCCTTTCCAAGGGCCTTTGGGGTGTCTCTCGATCAACTGATCCACTTGGTTCACGGCTTTGCGGAGGTTCTGGATACGCAGAGCGCGCCCGTTTGGTGTGTCTTCAGACTCGAGCGGGTTATAATTCTTGTTAGATTTGGACAACGTTTGCAGGTCTGAGATGAGGCCAAAGAGTGTATCAGCACCCTTGCCATATGCATCACCTGGTATGGCTATCACAACTCTGGCATGTCGATATATCGCCGCCATGCGGGAAACCTGACGACTACGCTCTTCCTTATCTGCTTGATTGATGCACAATGCATCAGCCCACACTCGTGTATGTTTCCGGTCTCGAAGTGCTATCAAAGCAGCCGCCAAACTAGGCGTAATGCGTGTGGTTGTGCCGTTGATCTTGACTCGGAACGTTCTATTGGACTGGCCCCAGCAGTACGACAGTGCGACATAGTCAGCGCTATTACCAAGGGTGACATTCTTGAGTTGACAAGAGATTTGATAGTTGAGATCGCTGGAAGGCTTCATAATGAGAATGCGGATTTCGTTGCGATCGTGGCGCAAGGGTTGGTAGATCAGGGACCTCGGGTTAGCACCTGAAGCCATCGTGGTGTGTGATGAGGGAATGGAGTGTATCGGATGGACATTGCGTGATATAAGTGATAGAGAATCACTCAAACGCCAAGCCTCCGTCTAAATGACTAGGATTTGCGAGGCATACATGTGGCGGCAGCGCCAGCCACAATCATACTCCACGGTGGTGCAGATGGTTGACCTGCATGATTGGCTTACAAAGCCCCTAAGCTGGTTTGGTGGTGAGACGCCTTGTTTCAGTGGTGCCAGCGTGTCAATTGTTGCAGGGTGGGCTTGGCCAGTGTTGAGATGAGCGTGGAACGTGGCGTGAGGGTATAGGGTCGATCAACTCAGATCCTTACTAAAACCGTCCTCCTCCTAGATGCCACGAAATTGCATCTTGTTATTTCCGAGTAAACGAAAGGATGCATCCCAAATACCCTCACTGCCTCACCGCCCCAGGCGCTTACGATAAATGATGATAAATAACGCTCTGTGCTGATATTCCAGTCAATATCTCAGAAAGCGAGAACGGAAGTTGGGCAAATTCTGCCTTGTACAAATGTACACTACTTAGACTACACAAGTAGATACAGGGAGGATAAACTTCAGCCTTTGCGCGCTGGAGAGTTACGTTGTTATCAACCAATGTTAGTGCGTTTGTTGACAGGGATGAAGCGGCATGGCGGCTGACGGAGTAAAAATCTCGTTCAAATTCCATCATGAATTTCTACCCCGCTTCCTTCGTTGCTCTTTTTCACATCTGAGACATCGTTAACTCCTCTATCCTTCTTTCATTCTCTCCCGGCAAAATGTCTGAGAACGGTCGTGGACGCGGCATCCTCTTCCCAAGACGTGGTGGTGGCGGCGGCTTGCTGGGTTCTGCCGTTCGGGGCGTCGCTGGGGGCATAGGCTTGGCATCGGAGAGCATCAGCGCCTACAAGGACAAGAAAAAGGCCGAGAAAGAGGCAAAGTTAGAAGAGCCAGGCCAAAGTTCGCAGACAAATGTCAATGCCTCTGCCGATCGCGAATCGCTAGCTGGTCCATATGATGAGCGAAGCCGACAAGACGATTTCACCGAAAGACTGTGGGAGCTGGATGAAACGCAGTCTGAGCTACTCGCAACCGAGGGAGGCAGTTCACCTGAGCCCAACGCAGCTCAGGACGACGCGGATCTCGCAACCAATTTCATCCAAACCCATGACCAGTTCAATCCTTCTCAGGCGTCTCGATTGGAATTGCCCGTGATTCTCGCCCAACGCAGGCCCAAGGAACGAGCTCGTGGCTTTATTCGTGGGTACGCCCCTGCCCTTGAGAATGTCGGCATCGATGAGAAGACGTGGCTCGACTTTCTCGACACGTTTGACAAGTCCAGCAAGGCATCGCCGTGGATACAGGCCATTAACTTGGCGGGCATTCCCGGTATGTTTGTGCCCATCGGACCCAGCATGGCAATCAACGTGGCAGTAGCCATTGCTATCAAGCTGGCAAACGACACCCAAACCAAGCAGAGGTATGCCACTTCCATCTCTTGACTTGGCTCGTGATAAACTCTTGAGGCTATGCAAATACACATGCTGACAATAGCAAAGATCCAACAAGTTTTTGTCCAAGATGAATGAGGAATTCTTCTACCCCAAGGGGCTATGCTGCCTGATCATGACCTGGCGACCCGACACCGGCAAATATCACGAAACTGTCAACCTGACTGAAACTATTGCGTCGTCAATTGACTCGTATAACTCCAGTTTTACCAACAAGTTCAAGAGTTCAAGCGGCAAGACGTACGGCGACTTTGCTCTCCCTGAAGCTGCACCCCTCGTATTCCCCACGCTTGACGTCCTGGGTGCAGCGGATGGTGAAGAAGCTAAAGGTCTAAAAGAAAGCCTAGGCAAGAAAAAGAAGTTCATTGACGATTACTATGACAAGAGAGCGCAGTCAGAGTTTGTAGGTCACAAGCATATGCCATTTCATCGTGATATCACCTACTGACTTGGATGAAAAGGCAAACAACAGCCCAGACAACCTCCTTGCCAACCAGCAGGAGAAGCCACAGTATTCCTCACGATACGCGGACCCCAACCACCCTTCCAACAATGGATCTCTTATTTCGCTCATCACTGGCGGACACGTTGACCCGACTCGTCTTCGTCAAGGATTGAGAAGCCAGATCAGAGGGGGCCGTGGTGGAGGGCGACTTGGTGCTGCCAGAGCGGGTAAAGGCGAGCCACTGCTTCCTTACGGTCCTGTTGGTGCCATCAGGAACTTTCTCTTCAAACAGGTAAGCTTTCTTATTATATCAAGACACGCTCCTATTGAGGTAAGCTAATACCGATGTAAAGGATGTTTTATATCTAATGGTGGTTAATTTGCCCACCGAAGAGGAGCTTGCTGAAGCTACGGAGTTCCTTAATCAGTAGTACCTTCTTTCAACTATGCTTCTTGGGTGTTCGGATGGATGGTATTCTGAGTTAGATCAAATGATTTTTGAGGAGGAACACAAAGAGAGAAAAAGATAGATAGAATGAGATTTTGTCGAAGACATCTCGAGATTTGCATGAGGTTTGTAACGTGACGGAACAAAGTAGCTACAAAACAGAGCTGAACCTGAGTCAAGTGTATTGAAGTCGAGATTTTTGACAAAACAGAGCCGCTGTAGTAGACATAAATAACTAGAACGCAGAAACCCACAAAATATTGAGATTGACATATCGTGCTCGCTTTGGGTATGACAAAATACTTGTATTGGGCAGCGGAATTGTGTGCGGACTTTGGAAAACTGAAATTGTCCGCTTACCCCGGACACTTCACCTCACGTAATTACGAGTAAGGGGATCACCAAGCATTATTAAGCGATTTATGGCTCCGGTAGAACTATATTCCCGTAATTTAGCTTATTCTTCAGTATTCTCTGTAATGTATTTCAATTTGACTATCCTATGGGCGTTGGGCTACCTATAAGGATTCCAATTGACTGCCGGGCCCGTAATGGATATATCGGAGTTAACGACAAACTGATCCTTCTAATCCACGCTGCAGGAACAAGTCCAGGATTGAAGTAAGCTTAACCTAAGATGATTGGAAATCATGAAATTCAGTTCCTTTTCGGAATTATGACTTGTTGAGATATAAAGGGGGATCGTCATACGTAGTCGAGGACATTTGAACTAAAGCATGGTAGCCACACTATCTCTCAGCTACACGACAATACGATGCGATCCTTACAGTATTGGTCCGTTTTGTTGACCTTGCTCTCAGGAGCGACAGCCTCACCAATAAGCGACCACAATGTCTCGTCTGTCTATGTCAACACGAGCTCCGGCGTATTTGCTCCTTACTTCACAAAGCAACAGCCGCAGGTTGCCTCATTCTTTGACATTCCCTACGCCGAGAGTCCACTTGGCAATCTCCGATTCGCACCACCGGTTTTGAAAAGGTACCCAGGAAATAATGTTGTTCAAGCTGCTAAGCTCCCAGCTGGCTGTTTCCAATATCTTGCCCCAAGTTATAGGGACACCATCATTGCCGGCCCAGTCACTGCAGCGGCCTTTCAGAGAGGTGACTTTTCGAACACGACAGAGGATTGTTTAAGGCTTTCCATCTTTGCCCCTCGAGAAACCATCATTGATGATGTGCATGTCTCAAGCGACGAAGAAGCTTTGCCTGTCGTGGTTTGGATTCATGGCGGAGGCTGGAATTTTGGCGGAACCAACACTCCCTTCTCACTTGCCCCGGATTGGGTCCAGAGAAGCCAGAAGCACATTGTCGTTCAGGTGCAATATCGCCTGAATCTTCTTGGTATCCCAAACGCGGCAGGGCTAGCTGCTGACGGGAAGAATGTCAACTTGGCGTTCCTGGACCAGCGACTGGCCGTCGAATGGGTGCACAAGAATATTGCCCGATTCGGTGGGGATCCAGACCGCATAACCCTCTGGGGCGAAAGTGCTGGTGCCTATTCAGTTGATGGTTATCTATTTGCCTGGCCTGAAGATCCTCTTGTCAAGGGTGTGATTGCCGACTCTGGCAACGCCGTGGCGATAGAGAGTTCTTTGTCTGACCCGAACAATCACACTACCTTCTCTTTGGCCGCGAGCCGCCTTGGTTGCGGCAATCTTTCACCAAAAGAGGAACTAAATTGCATGCGTCAAGTGTCTACAGACAAGATCAAGACCTATTTGCAAGCAGATATCGGTGATGGTGGTGCAGCCGACGACGACCTTGCCTTTGGAGCTATTCCCGACAACGTGACACTCTTCCCAAACTACACCGAGAGAATCGGAAAGGATGCTTCCAAGTTTCCTGCTCACATTCCCTTGCTGATTGGCATCAATACCAACGAAGGGGCTGCAATTGTCCCATATGACTTTAACAACAGCGAGACCGCGACCTCGCTTCCAAGCAATCTTGAACCGATAGCACAGGCTTTCTTGCTGAACCTGCAGTGCACAACCTTGCACGAGATTCGTCTTCGGTCGGAAGCAGGCGCCACGACATACGAGTACCTATATGCCGGCAACTTTACCAACGTCTCCCCTTTGCCTTGGCTGGGCGCATATCACACTGCAGAGCTGCCTTTGGTGTTTGGCACCTATGCGATCAATGGGAAGTCCACTCGATTCGAGCGCAACGTCAGTCACAGGATGCAGGATCGATATCTAGAGTTTGCTTCTGATCCATCCTTGGGTTTAAAGAAGAATGGATGGCCTCTAGCGAATGCCCAGCTTGACAAGTCAAAGATTGTCGAGTGGGCTGCGGATAACAAGGTTGAACAGGTAGTTGGTGCGAAGAATCTGAGAGATGCTTGTGTCAATAACGGATTTTCCGTTTAGACTAGGAGCAGCTATTTTATTCGACCTATCAAGGCAGATGTGATCGTCGAGCCCTTTTTATTATAACCTATTTCAAACCGTATTCCAAAATTCCACATTGTATTGCAGCAAATACTTTGTCATCCGTCCGATATCGTAGCGAAAATGGTCAGCGCTTATTAGGACGCTTGATCACCAAGTAGCTCGCTTTTGTGTGCTTGAGCCCATTCAATGAGACTAATAGGCTCTCTTTCCGTGTACTTGAGAATGTTGCCAGAAGCTTCCCTGTAGAGCTCTGGCGGGAACTTGCTAGAGTGGTGGTCCGCCGCGTAGTCGAAAGAGGCCATGAAAGAAGTAGCTATAGGTTCTGGCATCTCAGGGTGCTTGACATAAAACTCATCCTTGGTGATTTCCCTAATCTCCAACTTCTGGCCCACCGCGTCTGCTACAGCCTTCCAAGCTTCCTCGTGAGTCATCAATTTTGGGCCGTTCAAGGGGACGGCTCCTGAGGGCTGGAGTATCAGCAATGCACCGCAAACACCCCCAATGTCACTGGGTGCAATGTAGTCGTGAATGGCATCCGGGCGATACACTTCGACTTTGCCCTTTCTCAAATCCCCTGCGTCGCGCAGGAAGTTGCTGTCAAAGTACATGGGCCGAACAACCGTATGCTTTAACCCACTCTCCTCCAGGGCAACCTCAGCTCTTGCATGGAGGGTCGAAATGATGTTGTGTCCAAACTTGGAGAGCGTAACCTTTGGGCCTTCGCTGACCATGAAGGACGAAAGGAAGACGAGGTGCTCAATGCCGGCTTTCTTCATGGCGTCAAAAATAGAGCGCATAGCATCATGTGCCGAAGACACGAGGTAGGTGAATGCGACGGTCGCCTTGGTCTGGGCCACTGCGGTATGAATGGATTCGAGATCGGTCAAATCTGCTTTGACTCGCGTGAAGCCGAGTCTCTTCTCGAGTTCAGGCGTGAGGCCAGGAATTGGCTTTTCGACGTTACGCATGGCGAGAAAAACAGTTGCGCCGCGTTTCTGTGCCTCTAGGGCAGCGTGTCGTGCCACATCGCCTGCTGCACCGAAGGTGATGACTTTCTGAGAAGTCTGGGACATCTTGTGATTATTTGGGAGAAATTGCGTAGAAGAGGTAGTATGTAAATTGATTTTGAAGAACGATACTATCGTCAGCCCTAGGTGTAGAGATCTAGCCCTCATATAGCTGTCGCCCCCAACAGTTCCACATTCCGGATTTAGGTCATAGCTGAAGATCAGATCTCCGACTTTTGTTACGTCCGAGACATCCGCCGTTACTGGCCAGTAAAACTACCCGTGTGGGTATGACAGAGCTGTTGGTAAATGAAGAAGCATGGCAGTGAATTATCTCTGAGTCGGCGGATTCTAAGACAGTGCATATCGTTGGCGTCATTTCCTGCCTTGTTACAGTGAGCAAGTCGGAAACAAACGGAGTAGTTGGCTAGATACCTAGCAATACGATATTCTCAGCTCACGAGCCTGATCACTAGTTAAGTTATGTTTAATTTAGCCAGCTTCGATCTTGTTGTATAAAGAATAATGTCAAACTCGTTCCAGCCGCAGGTATATAAATGAACAGCGAACTTCTTCATCCTTGTGATCGCGCATAAAAAGATTCTTCGTCCGGCTGACCCAATCTTGCAAGAGTTCTTCCTCTTGGTCCTGAGTGTACGTACCTTGCGAACCGACCTTGACAGCCTTGGTAAAATACCCAGAGCAGACCGCCATCATCCAATCAATGACAGTATCAGCATACTTGCGACTGGCTTCCTCTTGACGCTCGGCTGAAGTGCTTCTCAAATCTTGAATAGCTGGATGAAGCACCTCGTCTTCAAACATGTCATTAACCGACCAAGTTTTGGTTTCCTTGAGAACCTCTTTCACATCATCCAGCGTTCGATTATAGGTCGGTACATGAAATGCTCCAGCTACAGATAGGGGAATCCTTCCGTTTTGGACCATCTGGATCAAAGCATTGCGACATGCGTCGACCGGACCACTGTAGTTCTCCCATCCTGCGGGTGACTGGCTGACAAACGAAAGAACGAGAGAGCCGCCCGGTATGATCTCATGGGCACGCAGGTCGAGAAATGTACGGAGGTCGATATGAGCTTGCTGCCGACGTAACTGCGTGTCATCTGATTGCTCACTGGTTGGGTTTGGAACGTGGTCGAGATGGTGGAGAGCGGCAAGCGAAAAGCCAAGGTGTGCAGACTTTGGCGGGATGACCTCTCGATAGAAGCTACGAGGTATCATGCCCATGAAAAGGCGGTGAAGAAATTCCAATTTGTCCAGTCCATCTGCCCAGGTTGTGATGGTTTGAGAAAGGGTGTTGAAGTCATTCTCAAACCGGTCACTGAACAGCAGCTTAACTGGACCAGGAGGCGTTGCCTGCAGAATGGCCTTTAACGGCTCCAAGCTACGGATGGTCAGGTCGGTGTCCAATAATGACGAGCTTTTGATTTCCCAACTCACGAGTTATTGCCGTGGGCAGACCCGTACTCGACGATTGTCGTACAGGCATCGTCTGGCTTTGAGTTGGCAGTAGCTGCAGCTCGCTGGAACAAAGGCAAGGCCTTTAACATGGCCTCGTGCTGAAGCGCAGCATGAGAGCTGTATGCGCCTTTGCCCTGCATGGGTACATCGTTGACGTTAGCTTTGTCAGCCATTTCGTTACCTAATCTTAGGAAGTGAAGAACGAAGAAAAGGAAGAGAGAGCTAAGGCTCCCACACTAGACGGGAGAACTATATAAATACTCAAAATGATCGACTGGGCAGATTTGTCAGCTGACTCCGAAACGACATGTCGTTTGCTATATTTTGGTATACACTCTATACTAACTACTTACGCATGAGAGTTCGGGGCACGTATCCTTGTAGGCACAAATCTGATTTTCACCTGATGACAGTATCAACGTTATTTATACCACTACAAAAGCCCTTTCTACGCTATTTCTTCTTGATTCATTGGATGTCTGAATAAACTTCTAGATTACTGAAGTCGAGGCACCCGTAAAGCTGTCTGTAACAGCTACGAACACCTTGAAAACCGGCTCAAGGAAACCTCTTCCTCACTCTCACCTCATAAGAGTCTGACTGTAGCTGCTGCGCAATGCGGAACACAGTCTTCTCATCTTGCCCTGGGATGTGTTCAAAAGTGAACTTCCTCAGTAGCGTGGTGAGGGACAAGTGCATTTCCTGGAAAGCAAAGTGCTTGCCAACACACACGCGACTACCAGCTGAAAACGGCCAGTACGGCACGCTCGAGGTCTCATTTGCGGCATAGATGGGAAGCCATCGCTCTGGGATGTACTCTTCTGGCTGATCCCATATACTGCTGCTTAGATGAGCCTCCTGGGTATTGGGGAAAACAGTAGTTCCTTTCGGAATTCGATAGCCAAGCACGTTGTCCTGCTTGGAAGTCTCACGTGGGCTTCCCGTGGCTTGACCAGGAACGAGACGCATGGTCTCGTCGATGCAGGCCTGGAGATAGGTCATGCCCGTTTGAGAATAAGCACATTCCGTTTCACGGTCTGGTTGCGTGGGAGGGTACCATTCATCAATCTCCCGAATCAGCTTTCTCATGGCCTCGGGGTGCTTGAGAAGCATCATGATGGTGAAAAGCTCCGCGTTGGCCGTGGTCTCACTTCCGGCAGCCAGAAGGATGACACTCTCGTCTTGAACATCTGAAGTCCGAAACTCAGAGCCAGGCGAGTCATCACTGACCTGAACGAGGTGCTGTAGTAGGTCTTGGTGTTTTGCCGCAGCGTCTGGCTCTTTTCGCCGCTTATCAACAATGTTGAATGTGAAGCTGTCGATATAGGGGTCGCGCTTTGGCAGGAAAGGAATGTACTGAACCCAAGGAACAAGCTGCATCAGCCCCGCGATCCTCATTCCCGCCTTCAATCGCGAGGGTAGAGGATGGCTACCGTTCTCAACGACGTGGAAGCTGCCACCAAAGGTAGTGACGCCAATCGTGTCAATGGCCAAGCCGTGAATGAAATGCTGAAGATTAATCACGGCACTTTTAGTATCATTGTCGCATTTCTTGTTAAGATGATCAACACCTGCATCAACGCAAGATCTCATTAGAGGCTCCAGGCTGCGGATGTATCTTGTGCCGAACATGGAAGAAAGCATACGCTTGCGTCTGGAATATGCCTTTTTCTCCGTAAAAGCGAGCAGCGTAGGCCGCTCTGGATCCTGACGGAAGTTTCCGTAAATGGCATGCGACTTGGCCCAGTCTTCATTCTGGATAATGCGCTTGATTTCCTTTGGGTCGCCAACGGAGATCATTTTGGGCGCGAGCACGACAATAGGGCCATATTTCTTATGCAGAGCACGAGCAAAATCGTGGCTGGTAAAGAGCTGTTAGAAAACAGTCTACTGGTAGGGTGAATAGAAAGAAACTCACCTTATTCCTTTAAATGTTGCAATCTCCAGCGGCCATGGACTGAGTTTATTGAGCAGAGGGCCGGGGATAGAGTTGATCGGGGAGAAGACATTTTGCACCAGCTTTTCACAGTTAACAAGACTGGACAAATCCAGGTCACCGATGATTAGATTCTTACCTCAATGATCTTGGGTAAAAGAATGAAGAGCGCAGCGAGTGTCAGGATGGCTTTTGACACGGTAAGATTTTCCAGAGAGGTAGGCAAAGCGACCGAGTCTAGGTCAAGACCAAAGAGGTCATGCAAAGACTTTGCCGCCATAATCAATTTGAGAGAAGAGTGCCTTAGAGAGGAGAAATATACTTGGCCGGACCTCGAGTAAGAGGGCAGCTAATTACATAAAAGAGTGTGCAGCCTGTTAATTGGACTTGGATTGATAATACATGGCTTAGCATAGGAGAGGGCACACCCACAAGAGTCAATGTAACAAGGAGTATAGCCCTGGGTGTCCCGGAGGCTCCCGGAAGACGAATAAACTGATGTGTACATTACAAGATGGCCATGACTCTTTCCAAAGCTCATCGTAAGACAGGCAGATTCCTCCGGAAAAGGGATTGGCCCATCTTGATGGTTTCAGATCAGCAACTCAGCCCATTCGGCGGACCACTGTAGGATGCACCACACGGGTGAGCGAGGTGTGAGCCAGGTCTATCTACTTGTTTGTATATCAACTACCCGAACAAGGTAGGTGAGTTAATGTCGCACGCGGAACTACGGTAGATGACTTGTAGATACACGTGTGTACTGATTAGGTTCACTGCTTGTACATGTACACAGACTTAGTCTGGCAGTAGGATAGCAACCCCTGCAAGCCATACTCAACGCCCAACCCACTCTGCTTATGGCCTCCAAACGGCACATGCGGATCGGGCTGGGGTGGGCCGTTGACGTAGACGTTGCCGGCCTCGAGACGAGCGGCAATGCCCTGAGCTGCTGACGTGTTCCTTGTCCACACGCTTGCCGCCAGCCCGCTGTCGCCACTGTTGGCAAGGTTGACGGCTTCTTCGAGGGAGGAGAACCTTATGCAGGAGACGACGGGTCCTGGCAAGTCCAAGGTTAGCGGGGGGGCCAGGGGGCTCGTTGTTGCTGTACTGTACTGTACTGTACTGTACTTGTGTACGTACCAAAGTTCTCTTGCTGCACAACCGCTGATCCTTGCGGCGGATCCTTTACAATGGTCGGGTGGATGAAGAAGCCTCCTCGATCCTTTAACTCGGAATCGTTCGATTTGCCGGGAACCACTAGTTCGTATCCCGCTGCTTCTGCATCCGTAATGGCTTGGTTGAGCTTGTTGAACTGCTTGTCGTTTTGTATCGGTCCAACCCGTGCGCTGAGCTGCTTTGCCATCTCTGCGGTAGCTGCCGCCAGCTCTGCCACAAAGTCATCAAAGATGTCTTGGTGGATGTACAGTCGCCGGCTGGCGATGCAGACCTGGCCTGCGTTGAACCACAGGCCTCCTGCAATTTGGGGACTGATGGCTTTGATGTCTACATCGGGGAGAATGATGGCGGCGTTGTTGCCAGCGCTATTTTGTTGTGTTTTTTTGTAAGCTTTTTACACAAACATAGTTAGGCAGTCAGGTAGTAATAAAAGTGCACCTACGTCTCGAGAGTAATTCTCTTCATCTGATCGGCTCCGTCTTTGAGGATTTTCTTGCCCGTCGTCGTAGATCCCGTAAAAGAAATCTTGCGGATTCCCGGGTGCTTCACCAGCAGCGAGCCCAACTCATTACCACCATTCAGCACTTGGACGACAGATGGAGGAAATACTTGCTGAGCCAGCTCTACAAGTTTCAGTGATGTATAAGGAGTGAACGGCCTGTGGTGCTCTGTTAGCCAGGATCAACAGTTGAGACGAAGGGATGGGAGCCTGTGTACGATGGTTTGAGTATCACGCAGTTGCCCGTGGCTAGAGCGGGTGCCATTTTACCCATTGCTGCAAATACCAAGTCAGGACATTTATCTCTCGGAATTGTAGGGGGCGGTGATAACTTACCGAGCATGAGCGGGACTGTAAAAAAGAAACTAACTGTTAGAATCATGAATGTTACTATGAAATTTGGTAGGCCATACAATTCCAAGGGCAGATGGCTGCAACCACTCCGAGAGGCTCTTGGGTGACGATGGAGACTTTGGCATCATCTTCGATTCGGTCTTCTGGAAGTTCATATTTTGCTGTCCACAAGTCAGCATCGATATAGTCTCACCGCGAAACCGAATAAAAGGCTGGACCACACACAAGGGTATCGGAGCCATTGCGCAGCAAAGTACACCTCTATCGCTGCATTCTCAACCTGGAAACTGTCGTCTCAGCATGGCACTACCCAACAACATCCATGCCTCGTCCTCGTCTTACGGTTCGTCCAGTTTCAGTAGAAAGCAATTGGCAGAACTCATTGGCATGAGACAGATAAAGGTCTGCAAACTTCTCCAGAAACTGAGTTCGCTCTTTGTAAGGCGTCTGAGACCAGGCAGGAAATGCTTCTTGAGCTGCGCGCACGCCGTCTTCGACGTCGCCTGTTGTAGCGATGGGGACGGGCCAGAGTGAGTCTCGGGTTAGGGGGCTAATGCCTGCGTGAGTGGTGGCAGCGCCGCGAGGCTTGCCAGCGATGATGTTGTTAAATGTGACAAAATCCATTGTCAGAGATTGAAAACTAGGATGTATGGTTTCATGAATTTGATATCAATTGGTTAGAATAGAAGTGAATAGGGCTCAGCTGGAGATCATGTTGGTAATTTATACTCGTCTTACAGGGGATGTGGGCGCTGACCTACCCTGAACGAGCTCGCTGAAGAAATCTGTGTACTTTGTTCATTATGCAGTGAACTGGACTTGACAAAACGGTCTGATCGAATTGGGAAACAAAAACGTTTTCATGGAATTTCATGTATAATAAATCTAATACAACAAATCGAGTCTACCATTGCTAAGAATCGCAGCTCGCCTCTCACTTCAATCAGGACCGCGCCGGGCCTTCCTCGCTTGAGTTGATGTTATCCTTGGCCGACCCATCACCATCCTGGAGACCGTATTCTGTGTTGAGCTCGTCGCGCAACCTCAACGAGCGAACCAAGAAAGATAGCACAAAGCCAAGCAGAGAAAATGCAATAGACACCTGCCACACAACCTTGAGCCCGGCAATGTAGACCTGGACGACCTCGGTCTTGAGCTCTGGATCCGCGTTGAATGACTGGATAAACGACTTCGTAGCGTGCTCGTAGGCGCCTCCGTCTACTAAACTTGCCCGGACCGCAGCGTCAGACACCTGAGACGCCGAGCGGTTGACATGAGTGTTGAAGACGGCGGCAGGGATTGCGATCCCCCAAATGGACCCAAAGTTGCGCACAAACGTCCACGCACCGGTCGCAACCGCAACGTCCGAGTCTGGAAGACTGGCGAGGATGGGAGGCAGACAGCTTGTAAAGACAAAGCCCGTACCAAAGCCGAATAGGATCTGGAAACCAACCCACCGCCCGGTGGAAGAGTGCTCGTCAAGAAGGGTAAAAAGACCGCATGATATAGCCATAAGTGCAAATCCGAGGAAATGCCATACGCGATACTTCCCCGTCTTGGTAATCGTGATGCCGGCCGTGATGCCGGCAGGGGCACTTGTGCAGGCGATGGGGAAGAGCATGACGGCCGAGCGAGTCGGGGTAGCTTCCTTGACAGCCTGGAAATAAACAGGGAGAAAGTAGCAGATCCAGAAGAGAAGCATGGAATGAATGAAGCTGATGAGGAGCAATGTAGCCGACGTCCGGTTGCCAAAGAGACGCAGCGGCATCGTAGGCTCCTTGAGCCATGGGCTGGCTTGGTACGCGAAGAAGGCAATGAGGCCTACCAAACCGAGGACAAGAGGCACAATAGTCCGCCAGGACGACCATGGATGCTCGGAGCCGCCCCAACTGAGAGCAAGCACAACGGCCGTGACGGACGCGACCAAGAGAAAGCCTCCTCCCCAGTCAATCCTGCTCATCTGGTCCTTGAACGTTCCAGACGGCGGACGAGCCAGCCTGAGGAACAGGGCCAGCGCAACGAGCACAACACCTGCAATGGGAAGATTGATGTAAAAGATCCATCGCCACGAGATGTTCTGCGCAAAGGCACCGCCCATGACGGGAGCCACAACAGCAGCAATGGCCCAGACACCGCCAATGATTCCCGCATACATGCCTCTCTCGCGGATCGAAACCATGTCGCAGACGACAATCTCAGACATGGTCAAGATGCCACCGCCGCCGATCCCCTGCACCGCGCGGCCACCAACCATCATGGCCGTGTTGTGCGCGCCGCCGCACACGCCGCTGCCGAGGGTGAAGACGCAGACGGCGAGGAGCGTGAGGCTGCGGCGGCCGTAGATGTTGGCGGCCTGCGCAAAGATGGGAATCGTCGCCGTCGACGAGAGGAGGTAGGCGTCGATGATCCACACGTAGAGCGACTCGGAGCCCAGGTCGTTGGCGATTGTCGGGAGCGCCGTCGAGATGATGGACGTGTCGAGCGCGGCGAGGAACGTGGTCAGGGCGATGGCGACGAAGACGAGCCAGAACCGGGCACCTTTGGCGGGCGGTGGTGATTCGGGCGACTTCTCTACTGATGATGGGGACATTTTCGTCTCTGTTGCGCCGTATGGACTCGTTGGCGGCTCAGGATTGCCAGGTGAAGCCATGCTGAAGCTGTTGGTGACACTGAACAGCTTAGAGACACAGATCTACCCGTTGACCAGTAGGCAGGCACATCTTCTGCAAACAAAGGTACGCCATCTCCTCGTCTACGATAAAAAGAACACGTTCATTCATCCATTCATCCAGTTTCTTCCAAGTCCGCAACGATATCGACATGACCTGTTTGTCTGCCCTGCCTTGTCTTGCGTTCGGATGCTTTTCACAAATTCCACCTCACTAACACGAACAATCCTTTAGGCCCCATCCACATCCACGCCCATTCAGGTCCAGTGCCGGTACTTCATCTCCTCACCATGGACCAAACTATTTTAGAGGCCGAAAGACGCTGTAGATGATCTGCATAAGCGAAAATCCCCGATAATCACACCACAAGCACAAGGGTACTGGGGCTTGGGCATTAAGAAACCATCCGGTCGTGCATATACTACTCATAATCCCTTCCGTCCGCATCCTTCTGACCACTTGCGACACACGGCAATTAAATGTACCTCTTTTCACAACAACCGAAACTTTAGCAGAAGCCAAGGAATCTCTCCAGCATACACGAGTTACCGACAATGGCATCCGGTCTCTTCTTCGACCCTGTCGTCACCCTACGCGCAGCACCCCTTGTATCCTCCACCTGCTCCCTCCTCTACGCCTGGGACCAGCACTTCTTCCTCGGCATTCTCAACAGGCCCGAGAACCGTGCCCGAAGCAAACCACTGTTGCAATCCTACTTTACCACCTTCTTCTGGCGCGGCGTCCCCTTTGTCGTCACCGCTGTCGCCGTCTCCTTCTGGGGCGGCCTTGGCAACCTCTACGCCCACCGCGCGACTCTGCAGGCAAAGGGGTCCTTTTGGTGGTACGTCGCGGGGACGGGCTTCGCCGTCAGCCACCTCTTGTTTGTGCCCCTGATTGCTCCGAGCTGTCAGGCCATTATGGATGACGCGGAGGGCACCGATGTGAACCAGAGTTTGGACCGGTGGCTCACGATCAACGTGCGAAGGATGATGTCGGTGGACCTCGCGGCCTGGGCGGCATTTGTGGTGGCAACGGTCAAGACTCTGCGTACCTAAGGTCATGCAAGGAGGATTCACGGAATCCTGCTCAGACGAAGCGATGGAATCGTGAGACGCTGGTTGGAGTTTTCACAGGAGTATTACGGTTGTACGGGACGGGGTTACTAGGTCGATCGACAATGTTTCGTTCCAAAGGCGGAGCTCATCACTGAAATCTCAGAAGGTCTAAAAACGAGCAGGTTTGTTAGAATTGAAGCTCTAGGGTGTATCATCATCAGAAAATGTAAATCATCTTTGGTGTTGTTGGTACCCAAATTGAGGTGGAAATGAACGTTTCCAGCACGCGAGCAGGAGTTTGATCGGTGGTGTTTTTGATTTGGAAGCCATTCAAGTCCTGATGCTTCAATCTCAACTTAGGAACCATTTTCCCGCAAAAATGGTCATGTTTCAAGTTTCAACTAAACTTCTATCGACGTAAAAAATGTCATAAATTACAAAAACAAACTTCTACAGACTTAGACAGACCCAATCAAACTCCAGAAATCCCAAAAACTCCTAAACAGCTCACGGAATTGTGAAACGGAAACCATCCCGACCTAATCGACTCCCTTTCGAAGCCAAGGAACAGTTCCTTCACCCTGATTCAGCATCTTCTGGATCAAAACGGCCGTTGTTCCTTCAAGACCATCTTTTTCCGCACGGCTCAACCAGGTGTCTACATCAACAGTCTCAAACTTCTGGCCATACTCAGATTCAAGATGTGCTGGGAGCTCATCGATAGGAATCTTCTGAGCACCGCAGTGATGGCGATATACTGCGCGTGTCTTCCATTGCGCAGGTTCGTGGATCGAGGCAACTATGTCTCCTGCCACAGTTTCGACAGGGGTAAAGTCAAAAGAGCCCTTCCAACCAGAAATATCAGGCAATGAGCCAGTTTGAACTGAATACTGGAGGATATTCTGCATCAGATCTGAGGCTGGAGCGTTTGTGCCTGTGATATTCGATGGGCGGTGAATCCAGACTGGGAGATGTCTCCCATCAGCGTAAGCCTCGAGAATCTGCTCAGAAGCCCACTTGGAGGCGACGTAGCCTTGAGAGCCATCCGTTGGCGGCTTGAAGTCCGATACAGAGATTTCGGGCAGACCGTTTAGGCCAGTGAGGTTGACGACGCCTCCAGTCGAGACGAAATGGAGGGGAATTTGGCGCAAGCTCGCCATACGTGCTAGTTCCTTAGTAGAGGCAACATTTGGCCGCTGCAAAGATTGATATGATTTCAGAAACGACACATCAGCGCCGTTGTGAATGATTCTGTCAATATTTTCAGACAGTGCATCGAACTGTTCCTGAGAGAGCCCCAGCAGCGGCATGGAGAGATCTCCCTCGTAGCATGTAATTCGAGGTGAAGAAGGAATGGAGTCTCTTCGGTTTGAAGATGGGCGAAGAGCAAGGCAATGGATCTTTGATACACGCTTGTCTTGAAGCAGGGACTTGAGTATAGACTGACCCAAGAATCCAGTTGACCCAGTAAGTGCAACGTGAAGCCCGTCAGTCTTGTCAAGAGCCCTGGTTTCCCGCAAAGTAGCCAAGTCGGAGACTGCCTCAACGCGAGTCTCTTCGGCCCAATCGATCGGCTTCCTGTCAACACCTTGTCCCACCGAACCATCAACGTTTGCTGCCATGCCCGCCAAAGTACTGGTCTGGAACAGATCAAACACAGAGACAGTCACACCAAGCTCGCGAGAGATGAGCTCTCTAAGCGTGACAATCCGTAGAGAGTTTCCGCCAACTTCAAAAAAGTCAGTGTCCGGCTGAATGGTAGCAGTAGCTCCGACTGTTGGCAGCGCTTGGAGCCACAATAACTTGAGAGTCTCCTGAGTAGCTGTGAGAGGCTCCTCGCCAGCGTCCTCATCCTTCGGAATAGGAAGGGCATCTAAAGCATTCTGATCCAGCTTTCCAGATGAGCTCATTGGGAGATGATCAACGGGAATGATCTTGGCTGGGACCATGTAACGTGGGAGTGACAGTTCTTTCAGCAGCTTCTTAAGGAAATTGTTCACCTCTCTAGGACGCTGAGTTTGAGAGATGATTGCGAAAGCCACCAAGAACGTGCCATCATCCGACTTATCTGCGCTCTGCCGCAGCGACACCGCCGCTTCTGAAACGACACCAGCGGAGCTTTTCACAATCGTATTGGCGACATCTTCAAGTTCAATGCGGAATCCTCGAAGCTTGATCTGAGAATCGCCAGCGATACGTCCGAGGAAGACGATGCGTCCATCCGGCAGAAACCTAGCCTTGTCGCCCGTGCGATACATCCGCGACCAGCCTCTCGCAACGTCGCTGGGCGAGGCAAAGGGATCAGGAAGGAATTTGGCCCGCGTAAGCTCTTCTCTACGCAAGTAGCCTGCCGCAACTCCAGCACCACCAACGAGCAGTTCGCCTGAACGACCAGGGCGAACGGGCTGCAGGCTCTCGTCCAAAATGTAGCAAGAATAATTGGGAAGCGTAAAACCGATGGTAGGGTTACGCGTGTCTCTGGGAGCCGTTTGACTGAGCTCGTCTAGGCCACTGCTGCTGTTGATGGTAATTTCAGTAGGTCCGTAGCCGTTGTACAACTTGAGCCCTTTGAGACTGAGCCTCTGGAACTCAGGAACAACGTGCGAGCGGAAAGCTTCGCCAGAGAGAAGCGCAAACTCCCAGTCTCGACACTGGGTCAGGAAGTCGTAGCCGTGGTGAATAACGGCCAGAGCGAGCGTAGGCGTCATGAATGTGTGCGAAACCCTCTCTGAAAGCATCAGCTCTGCAAGCTGCAACGGGTCTTTGCGCGTCTGGCTTGACGCAACTACCAGAGTCCCTCCCAGAATGGTGGAGAGGGACATTTGTGTTAGTGACATATCAAAGCCCAAGGGTGCCTGCTGCAGCATCGTGCCTCTCTGAATATTGTAAAAGTGGATGATAGAGTCGATGTGGTGCACAAGATTGGCATGTGTGAGTGCGACGCCCTTGGGAATTCCGGTTGTGCCGCTTGTGTAGAACATGTACGCGACTTCTGAACCTCTGGCCTGGTTCTCGAATGTCTCAAAGTCAGAGGTTTCGACTGGCGAAGCATTCGTGTCGTACAAGTTGATCAGCTTTGCGCTCGTGTGAAATAGAGGAGCAGCATCTTTCGTGGATTGGTCAAAGAACAGCACATCTGGCTCGCAGTCATCGATGATTAACTGAAGGCGCTGGACAGGATTCTGGGGATCTAGAGGTACGTAGACTCCACCAGCCTCAGCTATGGCTAGAAGCGAAGCAATGATGTAAATGCTGGACTCGCAGTAGACACCGACTGTAGAGCCTCGTTTCAAGCCAGCCTGGACAAGTATTTTGGCCATCCTGATCACCAGCGAGTTTAGCTGAAGATAAGTCAAGCTCTCGCCGCTATCAGAGCGGACGGCAATGGACTCCGGTTGCTTGCCAGTCCAGTCTTGGAAATAGTGGGAAAGGGTCTCAAAGGGAGGAGGTGAGATCCTGTCGCCCCGGCCAAGACTGAGAGATTTCTGGATCTGCTCAGCCGTGGGGTTCAAAGCCTCTCCAAGGGTTTGCGAGGGATTCTTAGCAAACAACTCCAGCACGCCGACGAAGTTGTCAAGAATAAGGCTCAACTCGTTGGCAGTGTAGAGATACTCCTGGGTCTTGACACTGATTGAAGTCGAGCCATCTCGGTAGTTTTCAACGTCAAATGAGAGATCATATGGGTTGTCGACATCTTTGAAGGCAACCAACTGCGCTTGACAATCCGCCAACGGCACCTTCTGCGTGGAACCCATCTTGAAGTTCAGTATTACCTGGAACAGAGGGCTGTGCATCGCAGATCGCGGCAGCTTGAGCTCGTCGAGAAGAACGTCAAAAGGTATGTGCGAGTGACTAAGAGCGTCATTGGCCTTTTTCTTGGTGTTGGCGACGAGATCAGCGAGTGTTTGGGACGAGGATAGATGGAAGCGTAGCGGTAGGAGATTGACGAAGAAGCCGATTGTATCCATGTATGCGGCATCGTTCTTGTTGGCATCCGTAATGCCAATGCAAATGTCCTTGGTCGAAGCAAAATCACTCAGGACGGTTTGCAGAGCGGCAAGGTAGATGTGGAAGGGGGTAACACCGAGTGCCCTGGCGGCGGCTTTGGCTTTGCTTGCGTCTTCTGGGGACAAAGTCCGCTCTAAAGCACGCGTAGAATAGTCGGTCAATGGGACGCGAGTCTTGCATTCGGCAAAGTCGAAGACGGGAAGGGTTGGTGGCAACGTTGTGAATTCATCTTTCCAGTATTGTAGCGACTCAGCCGGATACTGGGTTGCCTTTTGCGCCATGGCAAAGTCCAGATATCCTATCTTCATGGGTGAAGTTCCTTGTCCTGCGTAGGCCATGGCCAAATCGCGAACGAGGATCTGAGAACTGAAGCCATCGAGCGCAATGTGATGAAAGCCAAAGATGAGATCATGCTCAGCGTCGGCACTTGGGACAACAACAGCTCTCATCACGTCGCCATTCTCTAAATCATAGTGCGTCTTTTGCATCGCTTCATACTCGATCCGAGCAGTCGAGCCGTGTTTCTCTTGGACCGTGAATAAGCATCGCGCGAATACGCTCTGCACCGGGAGTGTTGTGTCATGGTCGATGTAAAAACCAGTGCGCAAAGACTCATGGCGTTGAATGACTTGTTGAAATGCCTGTTCCAAGTCATTCACTCGAAGTGGCCCGGTGATTCTGTAGTGCATTGTGACATTGTAGGTGGTAGTATCGGACAAGTACTGTTGCAGAAACCAGAGACGTTCTTGAGCAAACGAGAGAGGGCCGCTGCGTTCAGTCTTGAGCATGGCCTGTATCGGGGCTTCGTCCTTGGTTCCGTCGTCGCTGGTGACCTGGGTAGAGGTTGCGCTGTTTCTGACGGCGAATGGCTCATGCTCTGTTGGTGAGCTTGAGGATGCCGCTGTCGAAACGGCGGCAACCTCCAGTGACTTGACTGCCTACTGCATGTTAGTTTATCCAAGTTTAATGTGATCATTATGGATGAAATCTACCTCGTGTGTGATCTGCGTCTTCGGTTCGTGATCGACCTGTTCAACCACCGCTGGGAAGTTGGCCACCGCTGAAGAGCAAAGCTCAGCAATGGAAGCTGTGTTGAGAATCTCAAGCACCGGGGTATCAACATCCAACTCCTTGAAGAACCATGAGCGAATCTCGGCTGCAACAAGCGAGTCAACACCCAAGCCCAGCAAAGTATGTGACGTCTTGATAGATCCGCTCTCTGCCTGAAGCATGCGCTCCAGTTTGGTGCAAAATTCTTCCTCGACAATGGCCAGAATCTCGGCCGGATCTTTGGCATCTGCGAGACGCTGCGAAAGGGAAACCTTGGTTGTCGACAAAGTCTCTCGACGCTCCTCCTCTAGAGTGTGGTGCGAGAAGCGCATGTTCTCGCGCCAAAAGTACTTTTGTGCGTCTGGCTCTAGACTGTAGCGGTTGAGTCCTGTGATGAGTTCAGGAGCGTGCTTGGACCCTGGCTGGCCGACGAGGATGGCTTGGGAGAACATGTTGAGGAAGTCAGTCTCGGAGATGGCCATGTAGTTTGACTGTCTGAGTGTTGCCTCATACGCGCCCGTCGTGGAAACGTAGCCGACGCCCAGAACCATGCCAATGTGCATCACCGAGGCAGCAAGGCCCATGGCTCTTCGCTGCTCGGCAATGGCACTCATGAATAAGTTGGCTGCAGCATAGTTGGCCTGACCTCGATTACCGACGACACTGGCCAGCGACGAAAACATGATAAAAAAGTCGAGCTGTTGATCTGCCAAGAGCTCGTGCAAATTTTGGGTGCCCTTGACTTTGGGTCCAAAGACCTTGGTGAAGTCGTCAACCTTGAGCTCACTGAATGTTCGATCAGACAACAGTAAAGCAGCATTGGCAGCACCAGACAGCGGAGGCATATCTTTGGTAATCTGCGCATGGGCACGTTTCAATGCCGCCTTGTCACTAACATCAGCTTGGAAGAGTCTGACAGTCGCACCTTGAAGTCTCAGCTCTTCCAGCCACACTTTGTCAACCGCGTCGACGTTTCGAGTCGTTAAAGCCAGGAAACGGACGCCGGCACCGACCATCCACCTGCAAAGTGCTTTGCCAAGACCTCCGGTGCAGCCTACCAAGAGGTAAGTCTTGTCGGATCGGAATAAGCGATCAGCCTCCAAAGGTTGAACAACTGCCGGAACAGTCGTGTCTTCGAAGTCCACGACTGTAGCATAGTCTGCCACGGCTACTTGTCGATTGACCAAATCCGGAAGCCTAACAACTGGGCCATCTGTCGTAATTTGAAGTGAACTGTGAATAGCATCACTGATATTGTCGTTTACTGGATCTTGAAGACCCTCTGGCACGCTACCAAGAATGTCCTGCAGTTGGTAGAACCGGCAGGATGCAGACAGGTAGCGTCGCAGGGGAGAGTCTACGGCGCTGTAGTCTTTACCGGAAATGTCAATAATGATCTTTGTATCCTGGGGCACAATTTTCTTGATAGCACGTTCGGGAGCCAATGGATGGATGAATACAGCTCCAGTGTCTGAAGCTTTCTCGCTCTGTGACGTCGTGGAGATAAGTCGGAGACCAAGCTGGGTTGCTTTCCAGCGTAGTGCCACACCCAGCAAATCGTCCTCTTCGTGAATGAGAACAGTGGCGTCGGCATCAACATCACTCAAGATCCTCTCGGAAATATATGCAAAGGCAGTTTTACGCAAAAGCCTAGCAGCGTCAGTTGTACTCGACGCGTCCCACATGGAGGATGAAGGCACAGAGATCCTGGATCCGTTGGTCCCAGAGACAGCAAGGACCTTCATATTAGGCTGCGACTCTATGTGACCATAGCACAAGTATGCAGAAAATACATTTCCTGTACGGATGGGATAGAGTAGAGAACGTGAGACGTCGATGTGGACAAGTGGCGTTGAACTCGCTAGACATAGAGATGGAATGGGTTGAGTAATATGAAATTGATTGTGACGTTGCTGAATCTCAATCGAGCCTCTTTCAAAGACACTCTGCGTCTGGATCTTCATCTTACTGGCGTTGAGCTGATCGTTCAGTTCCCGATCCGTATTGACTCGTGGAATGAACCACTGTCCTTCTCGGAGGATCAACTCTGCTTCGACGGACCAGACAACATCATCAGCATTCTTCAGAGAGGTTCTGAAAATGAGTTGCAACAGCGCTTCAGCAACTCTGGATGCCGTGACCAAGGTAACATTCCCTTCGACATCAACATGCTGCAAGTAAATGTGAGGGTATTCAGAAGCCAAGCTGCGGCACAGGCCGATGGACATGGTGGCGTAGGGCTCGTCCTTCTGGCAGCCCCGCGACGCCCATAAGACTTGCCTGGATTCGTTCATGACTCTCTGTACTCCTTTCAATTTGGCTTCTGTCAAGTCCTTGAGGACAGGCTCATCAAGATCCTCGAGGATCAAGACGGACCTCATCTGGATGTCGGGCGATGAAGCTAGCTGCTCAAAGCCATCCACGTAATTGATCAATTGCCGAGGAGCATGATCGATACGGCCGAGTGCATCAATTATGTCGTTGGCGATGCCCCTGTATTTTCCACCAATGACGGTTATTGAACTGGGCGTGAGCCAATCTCCCTGCCTTGACAGAGGCTCTCGCAATAACTGTAGTCTATCATCCACAGCTTGCGAGAGCATCACCGAAGTCATATACTTGTCTGCATCGACAAAGTCGTTGACCGTCTGGTCGATTCCCGAGAACCCAGTCGATTTCAGGAGCGAATCCCATTCAGGGACAGTAATGGTAGGCCCGTAGCGACGTCCGTCGTCGCCGCCCAGCCACCAGCCCGAGAGGCCAGACATCATCAGCTTCACCCGCACAATGTCACTCGTGACCTCAAGCAGCAGCAACTGGCCACCGGGTTTCAGAAGTCTGCGAGTGTTTCGCATCGTCTCCGAAAGCGATCTTGTCGCGTGGAGAACGTTGGAGGCGACGATGAAGTCGTAGTGTGCTTCGGGAAAGCCCTGCTCGACGGGGTCGTCTTCGATATTGAGAGGCTTGAAGATCATCTTGGCAACCCATGGCTCAAAGGCCTCAGCAGCAGCTTCGAAGAATCCAGTCGAGATATCGGTAAAGGTATAACTCTGGAATGTAGTACCAAGTGAGTCGAGGATTCCCTTTGTTGCTCCTCCGGTGCCTGCGCCAATCTCCAGAACGTTCATGCGTGGGTAGCGGTGGGCAACCTGTTTTGAGATGCGTCCGAGATACACGTTGGCTCGTTGGAATCCAAGGCCAAACTTGTAGATGCGGTTGAGCATGTCGTCCTTTACCATGTGTTCCAACATGGTAGTCTGCTTCCGGACAACAGCGGGCAGGTTTTCGCCGACAGCCTGGATGAGTTGAAGATCGATTCGCTCAGGAAACTTGGCGGCCTGTTGCGCTAGCCATTCCCTCGAGTCTGAAGACCATTCGCTTCTTATCGTGGCATGCTTGCCGGACTCGATCGTGGGGAAGAGGTGATCAATCCACTCAAAGATACGTTGGAAGTGCCAGTCCATACCGAGTACCTCGCTGCGATCAACTTTGCGGTTTAGTTCTCGCAGGTAGAAGTAGGAAAGACGTTCGCATAGATCAACCAGCTCCAAATCTTCTGCGGTATCCCTTTCTTCAAGATCTAAAGATGCAATGGCACTTCTAATGTCGACTTCCCATTCTGTCTTTGTGTAAAGCTCCTTGGCATTACCAGGACCCGGCCGGAGCAGGGAGGTGCAAGTCAAGCCTTGGAGCTGCAGAACAGGCCGGTCATTAGACGTCTGGAAAATGTCCATGTCGGCAGTAAGTTCGCGCTCGTTGGTATTGGTCAAGTACGAGTCAATGGTCAATTCCTCAGCCTCTTTCAGGTAACTGGAATTGACAATACGCAAACTCCGGAAGAAGGTTGGAACAAAAGGGGCTTGAAGGCTCCCATCATTGGGCCAGCAGTATGCCGCAAAGATGGACTGGAAGGCCGAGTCCAAGAGTGCCGGGTGAATCATGGCCGAGAAGTCGTGAGCCATATGGCGTGCGCGTGCCGTTGCGAGGCCCAATTGTCGCTCGATGCTGTCGAGATGCTTGAATTTACCTGTGTACTCCAAGCCAATCTCGGCGAGCGACGTGTAAAACCGTTCTACATCAACGGCTGTCAAGGAAGCAACCGGCGCGCTTCTTGAGGGCAACAGGACGTCTCCAGTTGACGAACCAAACTCGACTCGCAGTTGACCTCGTGCGTTACATTTCCAGCCACCATTTCTCCCTCCTAAGGGAGTAGATAGAGTCCATCTGGCCGTTGTTGAGGCTGATTTCGACTGATTGTCATTGACTTCGAGCGTGAATACTGTTTCCACACCCTGCGAGTCTTGGCTCAATGAGATGGCGCTCAGGATATGTACGTCAAACAGTTCCACCAGCTGGATATCCTTGGTCTCATCAATAGCTCTAGTTGACTCCATCGCCATCACAAGATAAGCTGCAGCGGGAAAGACGACTTGGCCTTCGACCTTGTGGCCTTCGAGCCAAGGCACGTCATCGAGTTGCAACTTATTGAGCCACCGCAGACCATGCTCCGTATCCTCGACGGAGCGAACACCGAGCAGCGGGTGGGGGGCATGCGAACGCTGGCGATAATTAAGTGACTTCCTGGATTCTCTCCAGAACGATTGTATATGGTCCCATGCGTAAGTCGGGAGGCCTGTTGCCACTGATGTGTTTGACGAGACGGAGAAGGCTTGTGCATATGTAGCAAAATCAACAGCGGATCTTCCCAGGCGAGACCACAAGAAGCCCAATGTGTCACTCAAAGCTTCGACATCGTGAACGTTTCGGGCTAACGTTGCTTGGTATGGCAACTGAGCACCAGTCGCTCGCTTATACGTCTGACCAAACGGGCCCTTCAGTGCGGGATGAGGCCCAACTTCGAGAGCAACATGGCAGGGCAGAGCCACATCTGCCACAAGCTCCGAGGCCAGCGTGAAAAGAACGGGATTGATCATGTTTTCAACCCAGTATTCGCCAGCCAAGGCCTCGCCGTGCAAAGATGAGTAGATTCGCTCACCCAGTACACTGGAGTACCACTCGCAAGACCCGTTGCCAGGTAGAGCCTTGACCTTGGCTGCCTGCAGAAGATCAAGATAGGGCTCTGCACAAGGCAGCATATGGTGCGAGTGGTAAGCAGTATCAACTTTAAGAATGCGTGCAAATGTTCCCTCTTGATCCAAAAGAGCCTTGGCCTGCTCAATGCTGGCCTTGTCTCCAGACAGGGTCGTGCTGGAGGGGGCGTTGCTGGCGGCCACATCGATGAGTCCAGCAAATTGTTCTTCACAGAAACTCGCCGATTCCTCGTAAGACATGCTAACGGCCATCATGGCCCCCCTTGCGCCCTCTTTCCCGCCAGCCAGCTTCGCGCAGACACCGCGGTAGTATGCAATCCGTATAGCGTCCTCGGCAGACAGGAACCCAGCAGCATACGCGGCGGTGATCTCTCCAGAGGAATGACCAATGACGCAGTCAAATTCAACTCCTGCTTTCCGGAGCAGCTCCACAAGCATTACTTGGACTGCTGTGCAAAGCGGTTGTGAGACGGCAGCCTCGTCCAATCGAGACGTATCTTTGTCGGCGAGAATTTGGTCCGAAAGCGTCCATGTGGGAGGCTCAGGGAGACTTGCCAATGAGTTCTCCAGACGTGCCACCACACTCCGAGCAAACGGAGACGATTTCAAAATCTCCCGTCCCATAGTCGGCCATTGAGCTCCTTGTCCGGTAAAAACACCCAGGATGCGCGGCGATTGACCGGCCGGCTTCTCCTCGTTCGTGATGGTCAGGACAGCGTCTTCTGCAGTGGCGTTTCTCAGCTTGTCAAGGAGACCTTGCAATGTGTGCCCAGAAAAGAATGTTCTCACAGGTAGCTGCGAGCGTCTTTGTACCAGGGTATACAGGATGCTGTCCGCTTTCTCGCTGTCGGCATCTCCTATCGCCGCCGCAAAGCGCTCAATCTGATTTCGCAGTGAACGCTCCGAGTTGGCTGAGAGAATCAGAGGAGTAGCTATAACCTTAGAAGGCGATCTTGGCTCAACAATACGGTCAAAATGCTCAAGGATGACATGCGCATTCGTACCGCCAAACCCGAAAGAGTTTACGCTCGCACGTCTGGGAGACCCAGGTGCCACTTGGGGCCAGGGCATGGCCTCAGTAGGTATGCGCAGATTGGACGTGTAAGGCTTGATGGCAGGGTTGATGTTCTCGAATAATTGATTCGGCGGCACAATACCCCTCCGTACTGCTTCAAGAGCCTTGATGAGACCAGCAAGGCCGGCACATCCTTCGAGATGGCCGATGGCTGTCTTGACTGATCCAACATACATAGGTTCAGGGATGACTTCTCCATCGCTGAAAAATGCTTCGTGAATTGCACGAGCTTCGAGAGGGTCTCCGGCAGGAGTGCCAGTTCCGTGAGCTTCAAAGAATTGACAGCGGTCTTTGGTGTGGTCGAGGCCAGCATTCTTGTATGTTTGCCGGATCAAAGTCTTTTGTGCGTCTGGACTGGGTAATGTGATGCCATTGGTGTCTAAGAAGAGTCAGTAATGAGTCACGATATAAAAGCATGCGTCTGAAACGAGGGGAAAGTCAAAGGAGAGAAACAGGAATAAAAGCAGAGAGATGAGAACAAAGAGAGGTAATTATTACGTCCGTCCGAGTTTACTCCAATCTCACGGATGATTCCTTGAATGTCGTCGCCGTCTGCTAACGCTTGCGACAGTGTCTTCATCATAATGGCCGCGACACCTTCTCCTCGAGCATACCCGTCAGCTGATGCATCCCACATCTTACTCCGCCCAGTCGGTGAGAGCATGTGTAGTTTTGACTCTGAAATCATCATCTCAGGGCCCAGAATGAGATTGACTCCTCCGGCACAAGCGATCCGGGATACACCCATGCGTAGCGCCGTCACAGCGTCGTACACGGCAACCAGGCTGGAGGAGCAGGCGGTATCAATGGTCATGGAGGGGCCCTTCCAATCGAAGAGATATGAGATGCGGTTTGAGAGGATACTTCGAGCAGTCCCTGTTGCCATGTATTTGGGCATATCTTGAGGGTCACGCATGAGCATCTCATGGTAGTCGCCAGTCATGCATCCCACGTAGACAGCTGTGTCTGAACCTTTCAAGTTCTCAAGGGGCAACCCTGCTGATTCTGTTGCTTCGTACACAGCTTCAAGAAGAAGTCGTTGCTGAGGGTCCATGGCCTCAGCCTCCCGTGGGTTAATCCTGAAGAAGGATGCATCAAAGAGTCGAATATCCTTAAACAACAGATATGCCTTCTTGACATCTGTGCATCCATTCTTCTCCCCATTCTTGTTGTAAAAGGCTTCCGCATTGAAGCGGTCTTGTGGGATGGGTGTTTGTACATCTCGCTTCTCACAGAGAAGGGTCCAAAGCTTCGACGGCGTATCGGCGCCACCGGGAAAACGGCACGACGTTCCGATGATAGCTATGGGTTCTTTTGAAAACGAGTAATCATTCATTGTGAATGGGGAGGGCTTGGGAGCCAAGGTGGTAAATGGGAATAGAGGGGCGAGTTGAAAGAAAATGGTTCATCAAAGTCGCAACACGTCAATACTGAGAGGTGCAATATATGAGGATTATGTACACTATAAAGGCTAACTATGAGTTGCCATGTGTAGAATATCGAATCTACGAGGGATTCGTAGGATTCACAGTACTACGCCACATTACTGGTTCGCCGCGAAACCGCCCATGTAAATGGGGCTCCCAACCTTGAGATGATCCTCTCTGGCCTGACCTTTGGGCGTTCAATTGTGTATTATGTAGAACCCAAAGCCCACCGCGCTCATTATGCACCCGGACGGCGCCGTAGGCCGGAAGGAATTCGGGGGTAATGGTGGGTGGATTTGGTTCTTTTGCTTTCTGACACCCTGAGCAGAGCATTGCCCCTTCTTAAGTATCCCGTAAACTGTCCGATTGATGAGATGCACACCGGTAGGCCATGGACACGTTCCTCAATTCTTTGCCATCATGCATCAAGTTTTCCCCTCAACCTTTTTCAACTTTGAATTCCTTCGCCTGCTGGGCACAGCGCCTTACTACGGTGCCGAGGTTGGAGAATGCCTCACTACCGCCGCACGTATCAAGGATGGTGACCCTGAGAGTTGGTACCGTGCCTGGCATGAGCAAGCAGACAAAGCCCTTGTCCTCGCAGAGGAGGCTGCTGCCGTAGGTGACAAAGCAGGCGCCTGCTGGGCTTACATCCGGGCATCCAACTACTTCCGGGCCAGCGAGTTCCTGCTTCATTGTACACCTAATGATCCTCGCATTCTCTCAGCAGCTCAAGCCAGTGTGAAAGCCTTCGACAAGGGCTGGGTTCTGCTGGACGCCACCGTCAAGAAATTCGACATCCCTTACGAAGGCAAGACTCTACCTGGAAGACTCTATCTCCCTTCTCCGGAACACAGACTTCCTGACAAAATACCCGTCGTCTTCCAGACGGGAGGCTTTGACTCGACACAAGAAGAGCTCTATTACTACGGTGCGGCCGGCGCCTTGCCACGGGGGTATGCTGTATTCAGCTTCGATGGGCCCGGTCAAGGCCTTCCCCTACGCGAAGGCAAGATTACTCTACGTCCTGACTGGGAGCATGTCACCAGCAAAGTCTTGGACTTTGTAGTCAGTGACGTTGCACCAGAGAATATGCTTGATCTGGATCGCCTAGCCATCTTTGGCGCATCGCTTGGCGGTTACCTTGCACTGCGTGCTGCCGTAGACCCGCGGATCAAGGCTTGCATCTCCTGCGACGGACCGTACGATCTCTTCGAGATTACCCGTAGCCGCATGCCGCCGTGGTTCATCAACGGCTGGGTCAGTGGCTGGCTGAGTGACGGGATCTTTGACTGGGTCGTGGAGCGCCTCTCGTCCGTCAACTTCCAGGTTGCGTGGGAATTCGGCCACGGAAAGTGGGTGTTTGGGGTGGACACGCCAGCAGGTGTTCTGAGGGTTATGCAGCAGATCTCTCTCAAGGGCGGCTACCTTTCCAAGATTCGCTGTCCCACTTTGGTCACAGGCGCTGCGGACTCGTTCTACTTTACGCCTGAGCAAAATACGAACCCCATCTTTGAGGGTCTATCTCAACTGAAATCCACAGAGAAGCACTTGTGGATTGGTAAAGGGGTAGAGGGGGGTGGTCTGCAAGCCAAGATTGGGGCATTGGCGCTTGTGCATCACAAGATGTTTACGTGGCTGGATGGAACTTTCGGCATCCAGCGAGATGTACTATAGTGATCGGGAATTCAAGGCTTAGATCATGTCATGCACCATGGCCGTATTTCCGTACGCACGTTCGGAATTAGAAATTGGGATTCGGAAGTGAAGGATTACTTGTACATGCCGGCCAGGGGCAGTTGAACCGCTTCACTATGGGGGATCTCTTGTGCTAGGGGAAAAAGAAGCATACTTGTAGGATCCATCGACTAGAACGGCAATTCGTGAACCAACGGCACACAGTATCTAAGTATTTAATTGGTACCGTGGAGCAAGCTGTCAGCTTACGCGGCGCAAAAGTTCTAACTTTATGTCGACGTCGATAATTCTAGGATACCCTGTACAAGGGGGGCCTCAAAATCGGCCTTGCCCTAGATTCCCCTTGTAGTATGATTTACCGCTATGTCGATGCCTGGTCAATGCGACGGCTGCCTTGGTTTTCATCTATACTATCTAAATACTACATTGGGTTGTTATTGTCGAAGGAATGTTTCGTACCGGTGAACGTACGCTTGATTCCTGCGCCTCCAAAGTCCCACGCTTTACAAATACTGTTCGAGCCGAAAACGTGCTCTCCAGGTTCACTACGGCTCAACGGATGTGCTATATAAGTTCGTGTTCCAGCCCATTGGAGGCCGATACGGTACATTAAGAGTCAATTTCACGGCAACAACGCACTGCTTCGACGACAGCATGGCTCCATTTGGCAAAATCTATTCATTCGTGCCTAATGGCAGAGTCTACAAGGTATTCTAGCTTTCTCATTCCAGTGAAACACTCCATCATCCTCCATCTTCTTTGGCTGATCAAGAATTCGTTACTGTTACTTACAGATTCTGGCCGCCGCAAAGCTGAACAATCTGGACATTGAGATTGCCCCTTACCAACACCTTTCAACCAACAAGTCACCCGAATTCCTCGCCAAGTTTCCGGCTGGAAAGGTCCCAGCTTTTGAGGGCTCAGATGGCTTCTGCCTGCCCGAGTCAGACGCTATTACACAATATCTCGCACAGTCAGGGCCTCGTGCTGGCCAATTACTAGGACAGGATGCTGCGAAGTCTGCCCAGATCAGGCAGTGGATTTCTTTCTTCGCCGAAGAGATCTATCCTTGCGTCCTCGACCTAGTAACTTGGCGAGTCGGCATGGCACCTTTTGATGCATCAACCGAGACCAGAGGCCTAGCTCAATTGGAGTTTGGACTACGCGTGCTTGAGAGGCATCTGGCTGCTCAGACCTATCTTGTGGGGGATACACTGACGCTCGCAGACTTGACAGGCGCTTCTTCGCTACTATGGGCTTTTATGCACATTATTGATGAGCCCTTGAGAACAAGCTTCCCCAATGTTTTATCTTGGTATCTACGCACGATTGAGAATGAAGAGGTCAAGGATGTTTTTGGTGCACCAAACTTGATTGTAGCTAGACGTGTGAACGCCGAATAGTTATTTATAAAGAATCACTACATAAATATCGATACAACTGCGCAACGGATGTGAAGTGAAGTGATTTCTCTCCCGAATGCTTTCCGGGTGTACCATGAAACCCGGCGTAATAGTCAACTTAGTGACGTACGTAGTCGAGGAGGAATGGGTTATTATTTGCCCCCACCAAACCCATAGACATGATCAGGATGTCCAAGCCAATGCACGATACTGTGTGTACTAATCCTGCGCTACCGTGTTGTATCCCGTCCGACTCAGAATACTCCGAACGGTAGGATTTGCCCCGCGACATGGAACCGCAAAGTTATTCTTCTCGGTGCCGATCCACGTCCCGGTCAGCGTGGTGCTCTGACTAGCAATTATTTTGATGTGGCGTGAGCGGGAAGAACACGCCATTCAGTCAGCTAGGATTCCTTCAGGATTCCTTACCCTGTAGCTGCCTATGCCATTACTTGTTATTGGTCTCGACTCGATCCAGCGACATCCCGAGATGGCCTGAGCGGGAAGGACACGTTCTTCAGCCAATCAGGAATTAGGATTCTTTGCTGGGTAGCTGTGAATTTGCTTATTGTACATGAATGTATCGGTACCTCTGAAGACAAGTTGAGCATCACCCCCCTTGCAGGTATCCGCTAATGCGAGCGCCTCCACGTGTACTGGCCTACCCGGGAACCGAGCTTTGAGGCCTTCCAGGCTTGGTAATTGGCGGGTTCAACCGTCTTCTCGCCCTCAGACGGCAAGGGGTCGAGCCGGTGGATGCTCAAGGCAACTGGGACTTTAGGGATGACGTTGCTGGGATATGGAAAGCCGGAAATCTGCATAGGAGTGTTTCCGCTGTGAATCTTGTCAATGCAGACCATGTCTTCTCCATACGTACAAGCAGTCGACGGTGAAATTAAGGTCAAATGCCATGATTGGCTAGGACGACTGTTAGAATGACGCGTTGCTGAAGATCTTGAATTTACGCTAGTCGAAGAAAGATCTGTCTGGTTTTGGACCACGCAGAGGAAAGGTTTGAGCTCACGCCAAGTATAGTCAAAATCTGTGGGAGAGTTCCGACGAAGATGTTGAATAGCTCTCCTGGACCCACGGACAATGCAATAGTGGTGGTACCATGGCAAGTGGAACTTTGTGTCGACGTTGAGCGTGCAGCGGAAGGGAATAGGGCGCCGAGCCGCGACGGTGGCTGCGCTGTCACATCGTAAAATGTAACAAGACTGACCATAGACGCAGAGTCAGTCAAGACGGAAGAGGGTAGATCAGGCACGCATTAGTATGTGCATACTGTAAGTTCCGATGCCCCCGGCCGGCATATTCTGTGTCTATCGTTCCATTCTTTGCCAAGCCGAAGTCTGGGGACACAAGCCCTAGAATAGCCACCACCCGTGGGATTAGGCAGGCGTATGCCTCAAACCTGGACGCATTTACGAATTTCCTCTTTGGAGATGAGGGCTAATCCACTGGTAATTTGGTTCTTGGAATATGCAAGTACCTTTCGATCATTCTATGCATCGCCCGTTTCCGCTATGAGGTTTCTTTCTTCTTGTCAATGAGACAACTAGCGATCCAAGGAACCTTCCTACACCCATCCTTTAGCGGATCTTTTACGAGTCTTCCATGCGCAGTGGAGTCGTACGATGTTCTTACGCTGCCAATAATAAGCATAGGGCAAGTGATCAACTCTTTGAGTCGCATACTCCAAAGTGAATTCTCAAAGTACCGCCATGTGTACATGTGTCACCCCTGAGCTCTCACTCGGAATGAGCCGTAACGCTGAGTGGATCATGGATTCTATACCTTGTAAGATTGCGTGGCTAGTCGTCTGCGAATCTGAACTTAGCCATATACCAATAGTAGTGACATCTAGTCTGGGTTTCTTTGATTGGCCACCGAGCTACATGTACACCACGTAGATTCGCGATAGTTGCCAATACAACTCTATTCGACTCTTTGATCGAGCAAATCTTTTTGTGTATAGTCCCTATCCGAAACTCGGACACAATGGCTCAGCGTCCGAAATTACTATGTCTACACGGAGGCGGCGCCTCTGCTGCCATCCTCAAAATTCAGTTTTCCAAGTTAGAGCGTGCCATAGGGACACGTTTTGATCTGATCTACCTCAATGCTCCCCTAGATTCTGCCCCTGGCCCGGGGGTCCTCCCCTTCTTCGAAGATCACTCAGAATACTCATGCTGGGTTAGCGACAAGACACTTTCTTCAGAAGAGAAGAGATGTGAACAGGATGCTGCCATTGCCTACATCAAGAGTTTCATCTTACAAAGAGGTCCCTTTGCTGGCGTTCTTGGATTCTCCCAGGGTGCCCGTGCAGCTGCTAGCATACTGGTTGAGCAACAAGAGCGGCCCTTTACACACAATGGACTATTTGGTGTCTTCTTTTGTGGCACGTTTCCCCTCTTCGTTCATGAACCGCCAAAGATCAGTTTGCCTACTGTCCACATACAAGGGCTCTCTGATCCTTATGTTGGAGAAAGTGAGATGCTGTTGAGTCAGTGCACGCGACAGAGTGTCAGAAGAGTCATCAAGTTTGAGGGGGGGCATCATATGCCAACTAGTCACGATGTTACCCAGCAAATCGCAGATTCTATTTCTGCCATGTATAGGGTACTCAATAGGAAACGGGTGGGACTTTTACAGAAGCCTAGAGCTCCCGAAGCAATAGTTGAAGTCAAGGGTTAAGGAGATCTAGATATTACAGTAGTTGCTATGTAATTAAGTTCAATATCTTGTCAAGGCTGAAGGTTAGCATCAACGCCACCACCGTCACGTTCCCCTCTAAATACAAATGTATGCGCATATGTGCATGACATCTCATGTCCACGTTCCCTCCCTAAATCGTTGTAATATATGATGAATAGCAAATGCGAGATGCATGATGGAGAGATTTAGGGTTATCCCCGTCCTTTCATGCCCTGGCCTACGTTTACTTTCCTTGTCACAGCAAGATCTCACCTTGTTCATTGAACTACGGTGATCTAGGAGATATTCCCAGAGATGTGTCATATCAAGGGATGCTCGGTAGAAAGTCCAACCTCACGGGACATATGTGAACAATTGCCTATGCTAAAAAGCAATGGGCTTGCTGTTAAGATATTATAAGAGAAGCTACGAAAGGTACCTACATTGTTAACAGACAAAAAAGAATGTGTGCCTTCAAATGGTTCGAGGCACTAGTTTAAGCAAGAGACAATACAATGGCGGACTTTAAGACAAAGTTTGAAATCGATCGTATTGGAGGTCAGGTAGCCTGAGAGTCGAGAAGCGGTCTATCTAGTTAGGAGACGAAGTATGGGCGAGCCTCGGAGAATGGCCGAATATGAAGTTGAAGTACAGCGAATTCTTGATTCGGCCCAAAGTAATAACGAAATACCTATATCGCAGTTCATCCACGAAACTTGATGGACGCCCAGTAATGGTCGAATCTTGTACTGCAAAATAGTTGCACTTCATCCGAGATCTTACCAAAGATAGAATTAGCATTGAGGGGTGAAGATCCCAATTCATAAGTGACGAAAATAGGGCCCTGGATTTGTTGGATTCTAATGGTGGTTCAGTCCAAGATTTCTGCGATGAGCCAATGTACTGTGTTTTGGACGAGGAACTTACCACCGAACCATTTCCACGTAATTGTGTTGACGAGTATGAGGTCACCTTTCATATTTCCATAGAATATGTCATTGTTACGGACTATCTCAAGGTGTCTTGGGGCTTGTTTTTGTGGATCTATAGAGCCGCCGGATCAGATCGTCTAATGCAATGTTCCAACATCATCTACCAAGCGACGCCCCCCAAAGCCTCCCCGGGATAATTTGGCCTGTTTCTAGTCTATGCCACTCAATATTCTCAAGAAGAATACCAAGACTACTTCTGGGCATCCTCGAGCCAGACGAGTCCTCCAACCACTCCCTCGTACACTCGGCCGTCAGGCCCGAGCTGAATATGAGACCATCCAGGATTGAAGATTCCCCCAGCACCCATACAATGGCGCCAAACCTCGTCTCCTGTGGTAAAGTTGAAAGCTGCGATATACCACACATACTCCTCCTCCTTGGCAAGGTCAATGTCTTGCGTGTACGCGTAGAGCAGCCCGTTGGCCGTAGACAGGGTGGTCATTGTAGCGACCAGGGGCAGCTCGTAGGCAAACGAGCATTCGCCATTCTCGGTGACGTCGATGCGTGTGACTCCAGGCGATACGACGCTGAGATCATTCTGCTTACCGTTGATATCTGAGCTATTGGCATCAAGAAAGCTTGGCGTGTTGTAGCAGTTGGTAACCATGGCACTGTACGTATTACCATCGTAATATGTCGTCAATGCCGCTTCGTTCGCGCTGCCGTTGGGCTGAAAGAGCGGCATGGAACAGACAAACGCTGATTCGCCCTCTTTGATTGCGTCTGCCTGGCGGTAGACGAGCATGTTTATCTGCTCATCTGCATTGTCTGTCAAAGCGACGTACTTCTGCCCGAGAAGACCTGGTGTCGCACCGGATCCTCGCGAAAGGCCGCCAGGCTTCAGACCGCTACCCGCGGAATATTTCTCCTTGTACAAGATTTTCACGCCACCTTTCTCTTCCGCAGTGAAGGAATAAAAATAGCCGATGGCATTTGCATGATCTTCCGAGCCGCTTGGACCAGTGACGACGTAGATGTTGTTCCCGTTGATGGCCATGCCATTCTCAATGACGTGGTTCTTCAGCTCAATGCTGTAAGTAGAACCATCTGGTGTGATGTAGCCGATGGTGGTTATGTTCTCTCCTGATACTCCTACCAAGGGAGCTGGTGTCTCGCCGAACCAGAGGTTCCCATCATCGGTGTACCCGGTTAATGCGATGATAGCGCCTGCTGTCATGTTTTGGGATCGGTCGATCTCGCGAATCTCGCTGAAAGTCGTCTCAGATCCAGATCCTTCCTTTTGAAGCTCCATGATGTATCCTTCAAGAGTAGGGATCACAATTTTGCCATCTACAATTTGCCAGTAGTTGGAAACCGCGGTTCGATTAGCCTTGGACCACTCAACCACAGGACTCAGCGTATCTGGGTCCAGTGCGGCAAGGCAGAAGGCGACCGCAGCTTCATCAGTGTCACAACCCATCGCGGCGATGACACTGGTGCTGTTCTCCCAAAACATGAACTTGGCCTGCGCCGTGACGCTTGAAACTTGGGAAGAATCACCCAGCGGGCCAGGAAAGTCGTCACTTCTGGTATTTCCGCCGTCCATATGCGCCTGGAGAGCGTCAGGCCGGAAACGTTCTTTGGGCCTCATTTTATGTGCTGTAGCCGCGGATCCTATAAACTCGGAGGCAGTTACATTCTGCGAGTCCGGGATCTCTGTCAAGGAAGACTAAAGAGAGGTCAGTACAGACTGGATTCAAGTTCGCGCAGATAAGCGTACCGCAAGTTGAACAAGGGACACAATTGCTGTTGTGGTGATGATGCTGGAGAGTCTCATATTGAATGAAATGTATAGAGCGTAAAGTAGGAGTAACAAAGAAATGTTTAAACAGCTGAGTGTAAAGAAATGTTGAGCTGGGTGAGCGACTCTGTTGTTTGAGAGGAGAACCAGAAGAGGCACCTAGTATCCTTATATAGTTGTGATAATGAATAGGGGCTATGCTCAAGCACAAGGTCTCATCCGGAAAAGTAGGACGATGACCAACTGACGACTCTCTGGGTGGATGCCAGTTTAGCCTTTCTGTCACTGAAAAGGAGGCTGTGGTACAATCTAGAAAATACGAGATGCAACATTAACATGGATTGTCTTCATCGAGCCAAGGACTAATGCAGGGGAACTACGGCCTGAAGACGGGGTTCGACAGAGTTGCTTGTATAAGTGACCAGCCATACGACTGATCCGATACGAATAAAGAACGGCGACTATTTTCAGTGAATAATGGCGCTTCTGTGCAAAGGAAATCCCCACTGGATTAGGTTGCTCTATTCGAAACTAGGAACAGCCTCATTTCGTCACGTTCAACTTCCTTACTCGGCACATACTCCATGTGAGAATGGCCACTCATTTGGGGAGGCTAGGAAGGCATATCCACACCAGAGCTTACAGTTAGGGAGTATAAATGAAATTAGTACTCGTAAATCGTAAAAGAATCCTCATCACCGAACGGAGTCAACTGCAGATCAATATGCCGAGACAAAGGGGCTCAGAGCCTCTCTTGGTCATTCCCATTCTGTTTGTGGCTCTACAGGGGTTCGTTCCCAGGCACTTTCCCTGCTCAGCTGAGAGGGAAATTACATCCAAGGAACTTTGCAGCTTCTGCAGATGATGCTCAGCCTGGTATTTCCAAGTTTGGCCTCCACATCAATGCGTCGTTGCGCGAGTCTCGTACTCCGCATTACCTGATTGGCCCCCCTCTTTGCGGCTCGGGGCTGTGCACCTCTGGGGCTATTTCATGTTATTTTTCGCGATTGATGAGATCACCTTAGTGCTATGGAACGCAGATCTCCTACCTAATTAATTATCCTATCTAATCAAGTTTTCTAACTACCTAGGTACTTAACTTGCTAAGCAAGATCCATCTTGGAGCCTCATACTGTGGTGAGACGTTACTGCCCTTAACCTCTTCGGTACCATCTCTTTAGTGCCTCACTCGGTCTTCCATTGAGACACTACAGTTCCTCTTGCACGCCCTCGGAGTCCGTGTCACTCAAGGAAGCAACATCGACGGGGCTCTTTGGCGTGTCCTCAATCTTCTCGGCGATGTGAGTCCAAAATGCGCACGCAGGCTCAGAGTTTTGATCATCACTGATCAACTTCCACCCATCTGCTTGCGGATTCATGACGTTGGAAAAGAGTTTGCCTGTAGTGTTGACAACTGGCCATTCAGGGGCTGCGCCAGAGTTGACATCCCCTGTGAGCGCAAATGAAGAAAAATAGTCCAAGTAGTCTGGCTGGATCAGGCCTCCCAGCTTTAGTGTCCACAGTAGAGCCTGGATGAATCTGAGTCCAACAATTTGAAGCATAACTAATATCTGCATGTCCGAGTTGGCGTAGAGCGGAACCAGATCCGAGGAATGGTAGGCCAAGTCATCGTTGGGGTATCCGTAGCTCATTGCGTAAGCTTGCTCAGAGTATGCAGTGATGAGGTCTCTGGTATTGCACGTGAAAGATACGTCCCGGATAATGGTCCTCAAGCAAAGGTTCCAATTGCCGTCAAACTTGATTTTGCAGTTGTAGTGTTCTTTAATGTCTTCCCGGACAGGCTTCAGTTTGGCACCGGGCAGAAACTTTTCCAGAAACGCGTCAAACGTTTTCTCATTGTCGACGCTTGATGGAGTGAAGTGTTCAGCCTCGTTGCCAACATGAGAAACGATGGCAGATTTTATCTTTGGCCAATATTTGCCTGTTGAAATCCGTCAGAACAGAAGGAGTTCTTTGTTGTAGAAAAAAGACGCACCTTGAGAGAACAGTATAGTCGGAATAGTTGTTATCCATTTTCCATCGACCGAAGGCCCCATAGGAAAAAGGCCTGTCGTGTGAATGGTGCTGAAGATGCGTTGATTAGCGTTCGCCAAATCAGACAGATTAGCCGCTCTGAGGCAGTCAATATTATATTCTTCTCCGCAGTGAGAATATTTGGAGAAGCTTTTGTATACAGCGTCAAGCTGGCCTCCTTTTGAGTTGTCCCATTGCCATTCAAATGCTGGGCTTTGTACCGCGAACGTCTTGAACAGGGGGTCTACAGTGCCGTCTTCCCGGATAACATGGTGCAGGATTGAGCCGGCCCCTGCGGACTCACCCCAAGCAGTGACCTGATCCTTGTCTCCTTTGACCTCGGAAATGTATTTCTGAACCCATTTCAAGAGTAGAGCTTGGTCGTACAGTCCAGCGTTTGGAAGGCCAGCTTTTTCCATGTACGAACCAGCCAGCCAGCCAAATGCACCAAGCCGATAATTTCCAGTCACGAAGATGGTCTTGTACCCAGAGGCTTTGATGATGGCTCGCCCGGAGTAAAATGGGAGAACACCAGCGCCCTGATCCTTGGAACCAAACGCGTATGCCCCTCCATAAAACCAAACAACAACAGGCAACTGTTCGTCAGAGTCAAACGCCGAGACGGGGACGTAGACGTCAAGAAACAAACAGTCTTCGCTTCCAATGACAGAAGAGGTCACATATGATTCATCCTGGTTTGGGTCACCCAGACGTTCCCTACCTCCCGGAGACTTGTTTCTCAATGCAGTGGTGTTAATCTGCAAGCATTGCGTGTCCGCGCTGAATGTTTGGAGTGAATCATCCAACCACCCGGGAAAGCTGGATGGACCAAAGCGCACTGGGTTTGCACCAAAACGAACATCTTTGAAAAGGTAAATCTGTTTGTCGGTGAGCTGGATTCACTGAGCATGTGAGGGGATATGAAACCTTTGGGTCTGGGCTTAACTGAGCCTGATACGTGCCCCATGGGAGCGTCAGGTTAGGGAGAGATGCCTGGGCGTGGATGCCCTGAAGGAGGCTCACAGAGCTAAGAAGAAAGGACTTGAGATGCATGGTGTTTAGTGTACCAGTGGTCTGACAGAATGTGCAATGACCTGCGATAGAGAAGTCAGGGCTTCCTTTGGCCAATTTTATAGATGGAAGAAAAGGATGGCTGGAATCCCTCAATACACCACCCCCATACCGCAAACATTCTATCACGACCTGCTTGCGTATTATGGTAATCCCCATGGGGACATAATATGGTAGCTAAACAGAGACATTGCTCATCAGGAATGAATACGAAGTAATTCGGTCCACATTCTCATAACAATAGCCTGATCTGCCTTTTCAACTGTCCAAATAGGAATGCGTATGGGTACAAGTAAGTAGATGAGCGTCCATCCAGCCTACTGCAGAACAACCTCAAACGGGCAACATGGCTGATCCCATCCAAGTTGAGGTGGCAGCTGGCTTTTTCAGAAGGTAATTGCTCATGTGAATCCTCGTCGCCAAGCAAGGACGGCTGGGGAGCATCGGCCCGTAGCGCGTCATCCACGGTCTAGATCGGTCTCTACCGTCTCAGGCTTCTCCGCACTACCATAACGAGACCAATAACATGCAATGTTGAACTGCTAGACCTGTGAAGAAGAGTGGGCTAACCTTTAGTTTATGTGATGGATGGTGATATATAGCAGTAGTTTAGCTGAGAAAGTGACTTGAGGGACCCAATTGGTTAATGCCTTGGGTCTTCGCGTTGCAGCTTTCCAGCTGGGCATAGATAGATGAAGAATGAAACTGGCGTTTCCAGATGCGGCGTAACAAAAAGGGCGACCCGTCAACTCAGCACAAGCTGAGTTGAATGCTGATCACCACGATGTCTTGTTTATACGGAACATGGCGTTTATTATCCCCTCTTATCCCATTTTTCTCGATACTTGACGGGGGCGAGATCTTCTCCAACATCGGAATGACTTGTGATGAAGAGCTGGAGCTGATTAACAACCTTTGACAACATCTAAGCTCGTGACGGACACCAATGCCTAATAAGCTTAAAGGTTTCATCGATAGCTCTCAATGTTAACACGAGACAGTACTTACTGCTAAGAGTCACTTTCGCATTCACCCCAAGAGGCCATTCCATCCGAAACCGATTTGGAAAAGATCAATCGTTTCATCCCAGCAACCATGCTGACAACGATTGCCACGAGAACTTCAGTCCATGAGAGGGAAGACATGGCGTACATACAAATCTTGCTCGTACGAAGGTCCGAGAATATGGAATGTGAAATGTCGGGTCCGCAAACTACGCCGTCTGTGTTTCAGCCGATAACTCAACATCAAATAAAGGGGTCTAGAACTGTGGGGGTTCTCGCCACGGCACGTTAGATAGCATTTACAGTGAGGGGTCAAACGTGTTATTCTTGCTTTAGTCTCTTATTCAAAGGGATTGAATGAGAAAATGGAGAAGAAAAGAACCAGAAACAAGAAAAAGACGCAAGTACCCTGTATCCCAACTGGCACGTACTTGGGAGTGGTGAGCAATGTCTTGTATATAGGTATGCGTGAGTTGCGGGGATCTCAAAACCTGACGGTCCGCAGTGGGAGTTTGTACAGGTCTCAGTACGAGCAGGATGCCGCACGCATACCATCTGTCGCTCAGTAGCTCAGTAGGTGGCCAAGCCATGCCATCAGGTGGACGCAACGCCGGCGCTGACTAGGCTCGGCCCTTGGTGGAACGATCTGACTGGCCGGAGCATTTCTGCCATTATCTGTCGTCTCATCTAATGGCCTTTAGAATTTCTCGATACTCAGCTTGACGGGCCCTGGGCCTCTGAAAAAGCCCCAAGTCATCATCCGCCACCCTATTGCGCTGATGCCCTGCATGCACTGCCCAGAGACTATCGATAGAGTTATCCTCTTTAGGTAAAACCATGGCGCTCGCCGTGAAGCTGAAGATAGCTAGGCCAGGATCTATAGAGTCTAGAGCGGCGCCGTTTGCACTGCTGAAGGGTCCAGACCCGCGACCCCAACGCCGTGCCGCGGGGTCGAGGGTATAGCTTGGCCATCTTATCGGTCGTGAGCTGCACGGAGTTGATCTATATAAAGCGGCACTTTAATCACATTGAATACATGACCATACGAGGTTCCTTCTCGCAGACAGAAAACCATTCTGTATACCAATATTTACCTGATAGCTCACCATGTCGACCCCTTCAGATATCCCAGAGTCTGCCAAGACACTCCAAGACAAGATACAGGAGCTCGGCAGTCTCATCCGCGATCCTAAGACCGATCTGAAGAAGGAAGAACTGCCCAAGCTCCCTGAACTCATCGACGACTGGTACGATGAGAGCGTGGACGTGACAAAGGAGGACTTCCATCGCAGACTCCTCAAGGTCTTTCGGGACTCCAAGCACAAGGCAATTTGGGAAGATGCAATGTCGCAGTTCCCCCCAGAGACGAAGAGCGTCCTCGAGTCGTTCATAGACAAGAGAAAGAGCGCGGAGGAAGCCGGCGGAGAGTTGAAGGAAATCGCTGCCACGGCTCAGGGAGCGTCCGTTGCCAATGCTCAAGCCCAAAGTCTTCAAGCTGAGGCCGTGGCCTTTTCTATGATGGCGGCACAGACGGTTCCTGCAGGTAAAGTAACGGTGAGTAAACTTCATCGTAACAATCGCCTACATTAGCTCAAATCTGACATCTATAGGGCGATGAAACCAAGGACTTGAAGTTCCAGAACTGGGGCCGCACCGTCGAGAACACGCCCACAGTCACATACTACCCCGAGACTGTTGCAGAAATCAAGGCCATTGTCCGTGATGCAGTCGCTAAGAACAAGGGCGTCCGAGTAGCTGGGTTCCGTAAGTCTTCAAATTGCCATAAACTATACTCTGGTTTATCTAACGCAATACAGGCCATTCCTGGTCGCCCGTCTTCGGACGAAACAACAAGAAAGGCCAATCGACCAACGGCGACGTCCTCATTTCCACACTGACAGAGGCAAACGCCAGCAGGCTCCCAAATCTCACATCAGTGCCGGGAAACGTGTTCCATACGCAGCCCAAGGACACAGAGCTCAATGCGATCAATGTCATCACCGACCCAGGTTTTGTCGGCGCTCCAGCTCTGGGAGGAGGCAAGAAGTACGTCCAGGTCGGCACAGCTACGACGAACGAGAAGTTCCGTCGCTGGTGCATCAACACTGGCAATGTGACTTTGCCCATGAACATTATTGAGGTTGAAATCACTTTCGGTGGTAGCAATGCAACCATCTGGTTAGATTTGTCCCGCCAATCTTTGGAGACGGATAAGAACTAACATCTAGTTAGCCACGGCGCGGGTATCAACAACCCAACATTGAGCGATCTCGTCCGCCGAATCGACTACATCGACGTCAATGGAAAAGAACGATTTGTCAACATGTCCGACGCAGCCCTGCTCAAAGCCGCCAGTGGCTGTTTCGGTCTCCTCGGCGTCGTCACGTACATCACCTTCGAATGCGATGCCATGTGCACCGCCGTCATGCGGCCAGCAAAGCTCGAGGTTATTGATGCCGTCCCGCCTCCTCCCGAGATGAAGGACTCGGATATTCCCACCCCTCTCCGGCAACATCGCACCACCGAGCAGAAGCAAAAGGCCGTGCAAGAGTTTGAGCGTCGTGCCAACGAAGACTTCTACGCCGAGTGGTTCTGGTTCCCCTACTCTACGCAGGTGTGGGTGAATACGTGGAAAACCGACACCAGCATCAAAAACGTCATTGATTACCCGAGTGACCTTGATACTTTGTTCCAGGTCGCCAGCACAGCCCTCATGAATATGGCACAAGTCATTGGGAAACATGTCCACACGCTGCAAGCCTTTCCTCGCATTCAAACTTCGTTCCTGTGTAAGTCTAGTGGCATTCCGTTCATGACATAAAACTGACAGGCAGAAACAGCGTGGGTGGCGGTAAAGAACTTTGATGATGTCAAGGGCAACGAAAAGCCCATTAGGACACTGTTACCTAATGCTCTGCATTTCCAACGCGGTGTTCAAAACATCCGGGTGCGAAACCTGGAAATCGAGATGCCGGTAAGTTTTATGCCTATTCCATTGCCACGTACAAAGTCATAAATTTAACGTCTGTTGTCAGCTTCACGCGAAGAAAGGCTCGCCCAAAGAGCGCGACTACATGAACGTCCGTCGTGCTTGGTGGGACGTCATCAAGACCTGCTACGCCAACAACAAGACCTCCCCCATGCGGATGCCAATGGAGATGCGCATCATGGGATCCAGCGAAGTTACTCTGGCGCCGCAGCGAGGCAACAAGCTCGGGACCTGCGCTATCGGCATCCTGACCCTGGAGGCAGTCGCTTCCGGGCCCAAAAATATTTGGGAGCCGTACGCCCAGCAAGTCCTGGATAAGTGGACGAGCTATAAGGATGATAACGGCAAGTCAGTCATTGTCAAGCCGCACTGGGCCAAGGAGTGGTACAACTACAAGGTCGACGGGAAGCCCTGGATGGAGAAGCTCAAGGAGGAGTACAAGACCGAGATTACAGAGTTCCAAGCGCTGATGTCGGCTATTGGCAAGAAACATGGCTGGAGTCTCGCTGACATAAAGCGGACCTTCTCTAACGATGTTTTGGATCAATTGTTCCTTGATGGCGTAGTGGTCACCCAGCCTCAAAAGGTTGCAAAGTCGGATAAGCTTCCACAAGTTCATGTCCAAGAGGTAGCCGTGGCTGATGTTCTGTAATTTAATTCAGTTGACGGCATGAGCCAATATTGCTCATCCAACAGAGAAACAGATGAAATAACAGAAAGTTTGCCATGTATCTAAGCCAATAAGTAAACATTTGATACCTGATGAAGAGATACCATTTCCGAAATTAAGGTGATGAGATGCATTAGAATTCGCCGGTGTGCTGCTGTCGGTGCAAACTCACACCAAGACTCAAGTCGAAGTTGGCCGGAGGATTAGAAGTATATTTCTCCATGTTTTTGTTGTTTACCAAAGTACCTTGATGTCTCTACTGAAACAACAAAGTCCTTTGGCCTCCCACGACATCTCACAACTTGCCCATTTCTGATTTAGAAACTGCAGGTATATCAATCCTTGCTTCGCCGCCTCGTTTCCCATGTCCCCTTTCCTTTCCCAGAATCAAGTCCCCAGAAACCACATCCAACCTTCCAACCTCACCAGCTTACGCCATCATGTTCAGTACTTTCAGATATCTCGTGTCACTCCTCATCTTCGCCTTCCTCGTGCGCAGACTCTTGCGCAGGAAAGCTCCCCCTATCATATGCGGGTTTCAGTTCCCTCTCTGGTTCGCCCCTGCAGACCCGCGAGGCGACCTCAAAACCCTTCCTCCTGAGATTATCCTATTAGTTGCAGAGCATCTTCCCAAACCCTCGCTGCTGTCATTATCCCTGACATGCCGCCCGTACCACATTCTTCTTCGCTCAGAAACCAGATCAGTGCGTCTCAAAGTTTCTGAGCGAGAGATGTTCTTGCAACTACTGGAAAAGGACGTACCGAATCTTTACTACTGTCACCATTGTTCAGTACTTCATCCGTGGGGATGGGCGGGTCCGTGGTTGCCCAACTATGACATTACAAGTTGCGTTTGGAAGTATTCTCACATGATAGCACCAAGTGCATACTCGGTCAGATACCAACACGCTCGACTCGTCATGAATCGGCACTTTCATGGTCCCTCGCATGGTCTCAAGCTTTCAAAATTTGAATTCACGAATTGGCCGAACCTCTGCTGTCCCGGGACGGCGAGTTTTACCCACGTTACTCGTGCCCGGATCGTCGACGATGAGCTCATTTTGAGGCGAACGATGACCATTTCCCACCCATGTACAAAGGAGAAGCAGCTCTTGGACTCTATTCACAAAATGGGCATCCCCATTTGTTCGCACATAGAAACAGGTGATCCCTCTTGGGGTGACATTCGCCCTCCTGAACTGAAGGAATTGTCTGCAAATTTTGCGACCTGCCAAGATTCACTGGGCTCTTGTCCTGCCTGCCTCACAGATTACTCAATCTCTATATGCCGAAAGGAAGGAATATGGCGTGATAACTGGGTCATCACCATTACCAGCTACCACCAATACGGCAGTTGTAGGTCACCATATGATTGGAAATGGAGGCACATGGCAGAAGGCACTAGCTTCAATGACTCTCGCTGTTTACTGGAGGCAGAAAAGCCAGGCATTGTACGTTATCGCTGGAGCAAGCTTGACAGTACAATATTACAGCCAGGAGGAAAGTTCATTGGTCTGGAGCGGTGGAATGAGCGACGGAAACATTTCCCACGCATCCCTGGTTCTCGTCGATGTCCTTACTATAGCTGGACCCATGATAACCACGATTGTGCAAACTACGGTTTAGAAGAGTACTGGGATCGGAAAAAGCGTACAAAGAACAAGGGCAAAAGGCGATAAGAATGACCAAGGTATATGAATACTTACCTAAGTTCTTTTCCACATGTTCCTTACGTGCTTATACTGTGGTGACCTCATTTGCTACGCTTTGTTTACTTCTGTTACGCTTGGTCTTTCAAAGGATGTTGATGCACCGGGACTGTGGTGTTGAGCATTTGATGAACGGTACTCAGTCGAATAACATTCTGTTGATCTGACGTGGCTGCCTTGTCCCTGATGGACTCAACAAAAAGACGACAAACAGTGTTGTACAAGAGAAAGAGAAACACCAATTTATTTACTGTCTACCAATTTTCCCCAATTCTCCTCCTCTCCGCCCTGCCCCGTGCCCCTTCTGTTTCCTTTGTTTCCAGTCCGTCTTAGCTTCACCTCGTCGAGAGGCTAGTAGACCCCAACACCGCGCTGAGGTGCGAACTGATCGTTGGGGCGACCCGACCAAAGCCAGGCCGCCACCACACCTCGAGGAGTGGTGGAAGGGCATGGAACCCCCTAGCCAGCGGCTACATCAGAACAGTCCGGGCTTGTTCTGGGTTTGCCTTCGTACCAAATCTAACTCCAGGTCTTCGGAGTAGACGGCGTCGGGGACCTCGATGTCGTGGTCCGGTTCTCTCGTTGCCTTTCGCTGAAACGACTACACGAACGAGAGCAAGAAGCTCCCGCGAGATCTTGAGTGCGTCCCGCTGAACGACGGTCAGCTTCCGAATCTCATCTAGAAATTCTCGTCGTGCAATGAGAATATCCGACATCTTCGGCCCCTCCTCGGTCAACCGCTGTGCAATGGCCGACCAATTCACCTGCTCAAGTGCGTCTCACCAAGATCGGTGTGCAATGAACATGGCGTCTAACCTCTCCCGCAACACCTCAGGCCCACCACTTCCCGGGGGTATCAGTGCTGTCATCAGCAAAGCAAGTCGTGTTTCCAGATTCTCCAGGTGTTGGTCTCGGCGGTCGATCTCGTCGGGAGGGAGGGTCGGAGGGAAGGGAGAGGGGAACCGACGAAGAAGATAAAGACAGGAACAGCAGGCGACGAACCCCACGAGTAGGGCAAAAAGGGTACCGACACAGGCTATGAGGCAGCCGATGCTACCGCAGCCTATGCTACCGCAGCCTGGCCATCCGTGGTCAATCATGATGGGAACAAGTGAGATGTGATGTGTGAGCGATCAAAGTGCTTGTGGTAGTGTGGAAGTGCAGGGCGCCGTGCCGATGAAGAAGAGAGAGAAAAGAAGACGGGGGAAGAAAGGAAGGTTATCAATAAATAAAGCATTTTAGTTCATAAGGAAGCCATGGTTAGGCTCGTTCCTTCTGCTAACAACCCTAAGGTCGGAAGGTGGTCTTTAGGGATTTATTTAGGGACTTACCTAAGGCACCTACCTGCCTGCCTGATATCAGGAAACGGAGAGGAAAGTGTAAATTCCATGTCTTGCCTCTTGCTCTTTATTTGCAAAACATAATCATGGGGTGCCCTTCAGGTGCTATGGGCACAGTCTCCAAGTTGAGAACTCCCATGGTCTGGTAGTCGCGCTAATTGAGGGCGTTGTTGAACACTTCAGTATTCTGAATCTGAAACTGCAGTCTAGTGAAACATTTGCTTATGGACATTGCCGAGTTTATAAGAAAAGACGATTTGGAAGAACTTGTCGAGCTTAGGTCTGCGCGAAGCCTTTGAAGATGGAATGTCACGAGAGGATCAAAAGATCCTTGCTCAGGTAATGAGTTGTATTTGTACAAAGGACGTAGTTTGAGGATGACCATCTCATGGAAATAGATAAAGTCCAAAATTTAGGTGACAAACTCGTAATGAATAACTTCAACAACGAAGAGAATCAAGCCAGGCAAGGCACCAATAGTCCAATACAGCTGGATCGTATGGCCCATTGTCGGCTGTGAAGCCTGTAATCATCACGATCCGTGTTGGCTCGTTCAATGTCGAACGTACGTTGCTCACCTTTTATGAATATCTACCCCAGTAATCCACTTGACACTGGCATCCATTATCTGAGATATCAAGGTGACCTCGTCTTCGTTTCTGGGTGCATAAACCATTATCTGGTGTTGAATCAGTCCAGCTCGACTTCCAATCCAAACATATTCAAGTTTGGGGCTTTGCACTGCTTACCCATCCAGGTGGTGCCAGTTCTGGCACGGGGAATCTTTGGCCCCATTCTGCCTCCAGGACAGTACGGGCATCCAAAGGAGACAGTTGAACATGGAGCGAGTTATCCAGTGGGTGCACGTGGAAGAGTTCATAGCCAACCTTCTTTGCGGCATGGTTGCATGTCGGAACCTCGGGACGGGCATATACAGCGTCCGTTGTCCCACCCTCAGTCTTTGAGGGGCCAATGTTCAGGAGGTTCGGATACTTTTGGACATAGTCCTCGCACAACGCAAACAGTCTCTACACGCAATGGTTAGAATGGAAAACACAGAAACATAAAGGATGGTCTTACTCTCTTCGCTGCAGCTGGTAAGGCTTCTGGCCACTGACGTTGAGGCAGCGTCCTACCAAGTATATCAGAACAGCTGAATATCGCTTCCGAGTTGAAGGTTATACCTAGGCAGCAATCCAGGATGACCACCTGCTCTTCTAGGAAGAGGATGCTTAATGAACGCAGTCCCGGTGCGGGGAATGGGAGAGGGATCCCGAAGATCGTCACCGGCGGCATACTTTAATATTCTGCCCGCTCGCAGCCTCGTAATCTTGAGCCATCCACGCAGGGTTGGAGGTGTACCTCCAGTACCTGCTAAATATGAGCGGCTGCTATTGAGACACTGCTCACGTGGTTCAAGAGCAGGGACCTACCGTAGTGAACCCATTGAGAAAAATCGCGTGCTGCCCAGAAAAGAATTGTCACCACAGCAGCGCCCAGTGCGGTCAGGCTAGGACGGTTGGCTAGTTCTTCACCGACGTTTTTAAGATTAAGAGTGAGCTGTTTAAGGAATCCAAATTTCAGGAGAGCCATCGTGCCTGACAAGAGTTGAATCGTCTCGTAAGGAAGCGTTGATGGTTTGACAATTGACTGCAGCTTGCCGTTAGAATCGCTTTCGTCAACAGATTTCGCTGCTATCGTCTTAAATGGACAGCTCAAAGCCGAGTGGTGCCATCCTGGGATGTTGTCTTGCGGAACGCTCACCCGTCAACTCGGCGATAACAAAGAGGGTCTCAAATCAGGAAGTCGGCGGTTAATTCCGTGCTGCTACCAATGGTGTTCGGGTCATGTCGATTTATTCCGTGGCAGCGATAATTCCGCCCTCTTTTTTTTCTTATCGTATTAGAACACCCAAACTGCTTTCTAGAAACAATAGTTCAGTTCCGTATCATGAATCATGTGAGCCGGACATTCTTTCCGCTGTGTGTCGTGATGTCAGAACTCTTGAGCTAGAAGCTATCTTCCACCCTCACCGTCCAGACAAGTCTCGGTGAAAACCATTGGGACTTAGGCCAATAAGTAGAACATGGATTACTCAACAGAATGCAAATAAATAATAGTTAACTACCTAGTTCAGCTGTGTATTTTCTTGTAGGCATACATACACAAATTTGCATCAACGATGGCATTAAATCAGCTAGTGGTCGCGGGCTTCGCCGGCCGTGTCCTTCATTCAACTTCTCCTGACTTCGCCCGAGTCTCTCGGAGATTTTCGACAGTTTCGGAACGAAAAGCACGATACATCGCGTTCCCGAAGTCCACAAAGGACATTTCACTAGCAATCCTCTTTGCAAAGCAGTATGAGGGTGACATTTCCTAAAGCCATGTTTAGGGTACTGACCTGCAATTAGGGAGAGCTTGAAAATTGCAGTCAAGTGTGGCGGCCATAATCCGTCCGGCAGCAACAGTGTCGAAGATGGCCTAGTGATCGACCTCGGCGATCTCAAAGCCGTCAAAGTCGACAAGACTGAAATGGTGGTCAAGATTGCAGGCGGCTGCTTATGGGGAGAGGTGTACGAGGTTTTACGGCGCGAGAACGTAGTCTGTGTGGGAGGTGTGCACAGTAGTGTGGGAGTCGGGGGGCATTTAACAGGAGGTACTGCAGACATTTGTTTCTATTGCTTCAAACTGCAACAGTATTAACAGATTGCGAAATAGGTGGCTACGGGCCATTGACACCGAAATACGGCATGGGTATGTTAGCAGCAATGCTTCGAGAGACGAGTTACTGACATGTCTCAGGCTGTGATAATATCATATCTGCCACTGGTGTTTTGGCAGATGGGCGTATTGTCATGACTAGTAAGACTGCGCACCCCGACTTGTTTTGGGCTATCAGAGGTATTATTTCCATTATCCCCTATCCCGCATGTTCATCGTATTCTAAACGTGGATCAAGGAAGCTCCTCACAATTTGGTGTGGTCGCTGAGTTTGTCCTTCGAGCATACCCAAATCAGGTACCTGATGACTTCATTACATGATATTACGAAACCGAACACAAAAGCCAAAGCTAACGGTTCCATGACTAAGGGTACATGGTTCTATCGTTTCTCCAAATTTCCCGAGACTGCGATTCAGTATCTACCGTCTCTCTTGAGGGTAAGACTGATGGCTCAGGGCTACGTATTCATGGTCTAATTTGCTTTGGTAGGAATTTCTTGACCAAGACGACGAGAAGGTTGACATCATTTTTCCCTTCCTGGGGTTTCATCGTCTTCCTGCTCCCAGTCACCAGGTGGGTAATTCCTAGTGTCTTCCAAACAAGCGATTTATTCACTCTTTGTTTTTAGCCATACCTTGCTTTGACCTGGATTGGCATTGGGCCCGTCAGTAAACAGGAAAAAGCCATGAGAAGATTCTACGAAAAGATAACGCCCTTTCAAGACGATATCTTCGAGTATTCTTCCTTGGCTGAGTTAAGCCATTGCTTGGATGAACTCCTCCAAGGCGGTAAACGAATCGTGACTGGCGGAGCACCAGTTACCTCTCCATGGCCCGGTCTCATAGAGGGTTGCTACAAGCTATGGCTCGACTATACCAGCACCCATCCAGACGCAAAGGAGAGCAAGCTGATGTTTGAATTGCATGGAACTAAGAGATCGCGTCCTGTACGTACACCTTCCGAATTCACTTATACTATCCTATGCTGACCGCCTGCCTTTTGCGATCAGCACCTCAGCTCGTTTCATATTACAGAACCCATCCATCATTTGGTCATCATGAGTGAGGAGTAAGTAGTAATACTCAGCCAAGAAACTGGTTACAAAGCTAAATGAAGCCTACACAGACATCATGACAAGGAAGGCGATCAAGGCGCCCATGACTGGGTGAACCAATGTATGAACTTGACACGCAGTTACCAGATTAAGAATGGTGGGAGAGACCTCGGCGTCAATGCCAATGCGTGCATGAGAGATCAGACCAATGCCGATGTTTATGGTGACAGCTACACCAAGCTTCAAAGAGTCAAGGTAAGAGAAACACTGCTGATGGTCGGACCAAGTCATAACCATGTGTCCAGGCAAAATACGATCCAGAGTGCTTTTTTGACGCTTTTTTCCCGATTGAACCTCTTCGCCCTATGTCTTCACTTTAGCCCGCGTTTTGGAAACAACTGGTAATGGTTTATTTACAGAAGGCTCTCCTGTCTTCCATAGTACATCTAGCGGCTTAGTTATTGTAGACTTGGTAAAGTAGAATCCTACTTTACCATCTCTATTCTTAATTTGATTACATTCTATGAACGTATTTAAGAATTAGACAGGATTGATAACTGAGTAGTCGGTTTCATGTGGTAAGGTAACGTTTGCATGAGTAATTTACTAAGTATCTAATGATAAGATGTAAGGCAGCGGTTGAGTAAAGAACCAAGACACAATTCTACATGAGCGCAATAGTCATAGTAACTAAGTCAACACCGCTTAATAAATATAATCGCTTTAAATAGCTTCAAGAATATTCATTAATATATCTCAAAGCGTTCCAAAGCGATGCTATAAGAGCCTCCTCCAGTCCTTTACTCATACACAGATAGACTCCTTGGCGTAAAAATCTAACAAGTAGACTCTTTTGTTAATATCACTTCTAACACAGCACTGGTGCCTCCCTGAACGGCTTCCACAGCGCCTACTAACAATTCCATGAGATCATTAATCGAGGTCGAGCGTCCCGTCCACAGCTGACCCCCTGCTGCAGCTGCGGCAATTCCAGGATAGTCCGGAGACGGCGAAAACGAAATGTTGATATCGTCACTGGTTGCTTTCGAGGCGTGACCATCTGGATGCACCAACAAAAGGGATTTGCGTGGCGCGTTCCACCCTTTCAGAATCGCCTCTGTTAGAAATGACAAACAGAGCTTGTGTGGTAATTACATACCTTCATTGTTCAAGACAATGGTCAAAATAGGCAAGTGGTACTTCCTGGAGATCCAATAGACGCTACTCGGGACGCTGAACATGAAACTTCCGTCTCCTACGACGTGACAAACGAACTGGTTTTTTCCGTTGCTGATCGTAGCCAGCTTGATTCCCAAAGCCGCGCCGCCGGACCAGCCCAGACCTGACGCACCAGAGTCGATCCACGAGCCTGGCAGAGTTGCCCTGATCTGGTCTGACACCAGAACGGTATTGGTGACGGCCTCAACACACCAAATCGTACTGGCGGGACACACGCGTCGAGCAGTGTCTGCAACATGAGACGCAGTGAAGGACTTGCTGTGTGGGCTGGCAAGGGCAAATAGCTTGTTCAACTGTTGCTCATGGAGTTTTCCCAGCTCCTCCCATCTTTTCCCATGTTGCTCGCTGGCCAATATATTTCGCAGACTATTGTCGCGTCTGATGTGCTCGTTCAGCTGTTTCAACACCGTGAAACTATCCGCCTGATATGTAGCAGACGCCCGCACGTGAAAGAGCATCATCTGTCTCTTGAGCGGGTCCGAGTCAACATGGATGACTGTGGCATCTTCTCGAGGACGGCAATGTATAGGTATCCATGGCACATCGCAGTCCATTACTAAAATGGCATCGGCACGGGTAATCGCTTCGTGTCCCCCCAGCCTAAGTCCCAGCCAGGCTCGGTGATCGGCTGGAAAGCACATGTCACTTCCACCAGCATCGATAACCCGTAGTCCGGGGATTTGGTCGGTAAGTTGTACGAGTTGCATCACACTGAGTGGATTGCGTCCGACATATCCGGTGATGACAAGAGGTTCGTCAGCTTTGGCGAGAAGTTGCGAAATCGTTTGGACGTCAGAGTCAGCTAGGGCTGCAGGACGGACAGGTTGCCAAAGGCTTTGTGTGATAGGATAAGGCTCAATATTTTCTTCCATCACCTCGCGAACGGCAGTAAGGTAGGCAGGGCCCTTCGGCTCGCTCATGGCAAACATAAGGGCCCTGTTGACAATCTGTTTGATGTTCTTGCCCGTCCTAATCTCAGCTGTGTATCGGCAATACTGAGAAACGATTGACTTTTGATCCGGGACATCTTGCAGCCAGTGGATGTATTCGGTCCTTGAGCCTTTTACCTCACCATCCATTGTGCACGGGGATAGACCTGCAAAGATCAAGACAGGAGCTCTGCCAACACAAGCATTGTGCATGGCTTGTGCCATTGATTGCGTACCTGAGTCGACATGCACAATGACGCACTGTGCCCTCTGGCTCACACGTGCGTAACCATCAGCCATTGAAAGAGCCACCATCTAAAGAACGAGCTTTTAATGACCCATGACCAAGTCCATAGGGTTGGGATCAAGCTTACTTCGTTCGGACATGTGATGATCTTAGGTAAATTATAACCCTTTCCGGCCTTGGCCTTGGCAATTGCCTCCATGATTGCTGGATGATCTGAGCCCAGGTTCACAAAGCAGTACTCAACATTTGCCTGGTGTGCAAACTAGTCAGCTCTGGGAAAGCTCAGGAAAGGCATTGACGTACTTCAGCGAGTGCTTCGAGAAACGCGTCAGACGCGGTGTAGGGTCGCTGTGTCTGAGTGTCAAGTGCCATGATGTGTCAGTAAGTAGGGAATATCGTAACTGTATGAGAGGTGACTTGTATGTTGCAGTATTAGGGTAGAAACTTCCAGGGAAGAGTGTTGCGAGCTTGTATTTACCACAAATCTATAGAGGGGAAACAAAAGTAGGAAATGCCCCATCGTAATGAGTGACTATGGAAGAAAACAGAGACGGAATCAAGGACACAATCATCCGCACGTTCGGATCTGACGGCCGAGACATCCAAATTCGGATGATCGGAGCTCGCTCATCAGTCTACTGGGCCCTGTTTTGGCTCAATCTTTGTTGCGATATGCGATGCTGTGGCAATGGTGACATTTAAGCCGCCTTTCAAAGTGAACTTTTTCGTACCGAACTTGTGGATATTTATCAAAGGCGATCGGCTTGATATTCTATATTCGCGGTATTTAAAAGTTATTATCACGCATCTAATAATACCTAAGTTTATAAGGGCCATGTATCATAACCTCTTTCTTTGTGGAACTGCACCAATACTATTCTATGCCTGCTTACATCGACAGCATGAAAACATCTTTAAATTGAAGAACTAAATAGTTATAGCTACATATCGTCTTTCCAAGTGATTGCCTTGTACCGAAGAAACTCATCTAGGCCCTGCATCCCGTTGAACCGACCCCAACCGCTCGCTTTGGTACCGCCGTGTGGTAGCACCGCTTCGTCATGTATGGTCATTGAATTGATGTGCACCGCGCCGGTCTCATACTCCCTCGCAAGTCGCAGAGCGGTAGCTAGATCCCGCGTGAATATTGCACCTGTAAGACCATATTCTGTATCATTGGCGATTCGCAACGCCTCTTGCTCTGTTTCAAAAATGTATAGAGAGACAGTAGGGCCAAACGACTCTTCATAGTGAATCCTCATTCCTTTCATGACTTGAGATACAGCGACAGGTCGTATCTGTGTGGGCTGTGCCTCAGTTGCTGCAGGATCTCCGTACACAATCGATGCACCCTTTGATTGTGCGTCTGAAATGAGAGCGCGATTCTTGGATACGGCGACGTTCGATATCAGGGTAGGCGCAGGTCCTTTTCGTCCAAACATTCTGTCAACAGCCTGCTTGAAAGCGGTCTCGAAAGCTGGTGCAATGGACGCATCAACAAGGATACGCTCAGTTGACATGCAGACTTGCCCGGCCTAATTTGTATTGGCGTCAGTCTTCATTCCCAGGTTCGAGAAGGCGGTAATGTGCTTTTTAGTTAGAAAATCAAGTGTAAGATAAGGCCTACATGAATGAGGGCGCCAAGAGCACATTGCCGGGCTACTTCTTCCAAATCGGCGTCCTTCAGCACGATGGCGCTGGCCTTGCCGCCGAGTTCCATCAAAACAGGTTTGAGATGTCTGCCTGCTAGCGATGCAATGATACGGCCCACGTTGGTGCTTCCCGTGAAGTTGATCTTTTTGACCAGAGGATGGGCAATCAAAGCTTCTGTCACCTCTGGTGCGTCCTGCGGGCGATGAAAGATGACATTCAGGCAGCCTGCAGGAAGGCCAGCCTCTCGGAAAATATCTCCAATCGCCCAGTGAGTCCGCGGAGAGAGCTCAGATCCCTTGAGGACAACGGTATTGCCAGTCGCCAGAGCAAAAGACACGGCCCGGACTCCAAGAGGATATGGAGCATTCCTAGGACGTGAATGTCAGTTTCTGAGCCATTATCGCCCCTTTGAGCAAAAAGAAAACGATACAATCTTACCAAGGCGCGATCCCAACAACAACGCCGTACGGTTCCTTCACAACCATTCCGCGGCACCCTTCGTCAGCCAGTTCGGGAACGAAACCTTGTATTGACGCGATTCTACCTGCGACATCTAACAACCCTAGCCTCGCCATTTCCATTTGAAGATCGATGAAGTTATCGGGTGCGCCAGTCTCAAGGCGTACATACTTGGCAAGTTCTTCCTTTCGCTTCTCGAAAGCAGCAGCCGCGGAAAGAAATACTTGGCGTCGAAAGGATGGTCTACTCTTTGACCACGAGGGAAACGCGTGTGCGGCGGCTGCGACAGCCTCCTCGGCCACTTTTGGGGATGCTGAGCAGGACAGCCATGCATCGTCCCCTGTAGCTGGATTTTTGACAGGAAACTGGATTTCGGTGCTTTTGTCTTTTCCATTAATGATGAGTGGGACATAGTCACCGACAATCAATGTGGATTGGTTTCCACTGTCTTCGCGTGCCATTTTAGTGTTTTCAAGAGCTTCAACAATATTTGTGCTGTATATCCTTTCTGGTCATATTGAATATTAAAAGTGAGCTGCGTAGGGTAGATACTCATTTTCCAATTCTACACGTGGAAGAGTCACCTTTGAGGAGGGGTGGAAAGTATAGGGTAGTTAGAATCGCGAACTTGGGTCAAAATTAGATAAGCCTTACCCCTGGAAACGGCTCCGAGACCAGCCGAGAAGGGACATGCCGTGAAGTCCGGAGGTGATCCATGCGAATTCTTATTGTGAGTGTACTGCGGTCCGATAAAGCGAGAACCACTTAGAGTTAAGATACCGCGACCCGCGGGTCTTCGGAGATTGCCTCCGGAGTGTGACGGGTGAACTTGAGCCACATTCCAGCGGTTAAACCAGCCTCGGATTTGCTCAGAGACAATTGTCTTAATAATAGGCCGGTTGCTGTCATATGGCAGGGTCCCTACGGGAGACATACATACCTACGCCATCACTACACTGAGCTTTGTAAACATGACGAATGAAGCGTTACGCAAGGTACGTCCTTCTTGCGATTAGGCAGGCTTCCATATTTCGCCACGATGCTCAATTGTTGCAGGTACACAGGGACCTAATCACGGCCAACCATATTCTGCATCATAACAATATTGTCGATCCATACGGTCACGTCTCCGTCCGGCATCCTCTTAGGCATGATGTTTACATTATGCCAAAGCGGCAAGCACCTGGCGTCATAGACTCGCCAGAAGACTTGATTGAATATCACGTCAATGATAGCTCTCCGGTCGATGTGAATGCAAAGGTCGGCTATGCCGAGCGCTTCATCCATGGAGAGATCTTCAAGAGATTTCCAGACGTTCAGTGTGTTGTCCATAGCCACTCTGAAGATGTGATGCCGTTTGTCATTGGCGATGTCGTCTTGCGTCCTCCTTTCCACATAGCTGGCTTCCTTGGTTCGTCTCTCCTTTTTCCTCCTGGCATGTCCCCGGCAGCTAATATGCTGTATCAGGAAATCCGGTCCCCACGTTCGATATTGCACCTTTGTATACGCTTCAGGATAAACGAAACATGCTGGTGGACAACATGCGTTTTGGGAAGCCCTCGCCCACACTTTCTTGAAAGACCCCAAGTCGAGTGCCCCGACGCCGGATTACAGCGTGGCCCTTATGCGCCGGCACGGCTTGACCGCGCTGGGAAATAGTATCCCGCAAGCCGTTTTCCGTGCCCACTACACGTGCGCATCGGCGAGAATGCTGGCGTCGGCCATGGTCCTGCGGTCATCTGACTATGCGGAGAAGAACGAAGAATCGAGCGGAATAGTCTATCTTGAGCCCGAAATGTAGTAGGATTGTCATGACGCGGTGGAGGAAAGTGCGTATAAAGCCTGGGATCTATGGGTTAGGGAGGTTGAGACTTCGCTAGTTTACAGAAACGCTGCATAGGATTTAGTCTGGGCATGATTCCTCGCGAAGTTGTGATTTCGCGAGAGTAGCAAATTAATATTTTGACTATTGTGTTGGAGTACCTAAGAAAAGAAATCACATCGCCTTGTGAAATCATCTCTATACTGAACTTGGACTTTGTGCGGCGTGAACCCGGATGTTCACTTTCATGGGTAGAAAGACCGGTATTAGTCACCCAGAGAATCTACCTGTTGCTCATTTTGTATATTTGACCGTGCTTTCGGAATAGAAATCCGTTTATTCTCGGCAGAGCCCTTGCTCCGGGTTGGCGGTCCTCCTGTAGCTCTCATTGGGCTGATTGCATCGGATTTGGTTCTCACAGTTCGACCCAAAGGCTCACCATGCAAGCAAGCGATATGTTGCTCAGTTAAAGCTACCCAGATTGAGGTTGATCGGATCATCCAATGAGCCATTCGTTTCCACAGCGTTACCCGTGAACCTGGCGCTTGATCATCGTACTTCGGATTGAGCATATAACCGATGAAGCCGATTAGATGATGAGGCATTTGGGCTCACAACCTTATGGCCCGGGGATGAAAGAAAACAGAGATCTGGTAACCATCCATAGTACAAGTCTCTGAAAGCCGCTTACTCTACCGATTAACTAGATGATACTGCACAGTCGCAATCTCAGCATCTCGGTCAACATGCTCGCCTATACAGTATCCAAGGGCCTTTTCGCAAGAGGCTGGCAGTTCATGGTAAGTGTTTATTCGAAACGCATATCGATCATTTCCAAAGCTCCTCCTGACTTGGCAAACCTGGAAAAGGTCCGACCAGTGATCGATTCACAAATAAGAAGCCTTCACTTGCACGAGTACCAATCTCAAAAGCTTCTGAAAGAAGTAAGCTCCTCTTGTATTGGGAGTCTTTGACCAGGTTTTAATGTCACGGCTTAGAATGGAATTCCTGTGCCTCGAGGAGAGGTCGCCTGCTCACCTTTCGAGGTGCGACAAATCGTGGAGAAATTGGGTAAGCTGTGACACTTGGCCGCTGCCGTTTCGTTGGGCTTACAATTACCGAGGCACCAAATGTATAATCAAGCCTCAAATCATGAAAGGCAATGGTAGCATCGGGACTTTTGACAGCGGGTTGAAGGGAGGTGTACAGATCGCCGACACAGCATCTGCAGCGGAATATTTGGCTTCGAAGATGCTCGGTCGCCCCCTTAAAATGAATCAGGTCACGGATGATGGCGTCACTGTTTCCAAGGTCTATGTTTCCGAAGAGATTTGGCATGATGAGGAATGGTATCTTGCGTTGACCCTTGATCGAGAAAGGTGCACTCCTGTTGTCATTCTTTCGAGACAAGGAGGTGTTAGTGCCGAGAGCATCTTGAAGCGGAACTCAGACGAACTCCATCGCTTTGAATTCACCCTCTCGGAGGGCATCACAGTCGAACTAGTATCGCGCATCAGCGAGTGTATCAAAGCGAGCCCTGAAGAAGCTGAAAGCCTCAGTGATATTCTTACCCGGCTGTGCGACCTCTTCGTCAGAAAGGATGCCACGATGCTGGAGCTGAATCCTCTAGCCCGAACTGATGATGCTGATCTCATACCACTGGGCTCAAATTTCACCTTTGACAGTGCCTCTGAAAAACGCCAGCCCGAGTTGTTCACCCTCCAAGACACCAATGATGGAGTCAAGGAGGAGCTGGAGGCTCAAGAACACGGCCTTGTATATATCAAGATGGATGGTAACGTTGGAAACGTGGTCAACGGTGCGGGCCTGGCCATGGCTACAAATGACGCGATTGCTGCTTACGGGGGTGCAAGCGCAAATTTCCTTGATACGGGTGGTCAAGCTACGAAGCAAACCATGCAGAAGGCTTTTGAGATTATCCTCCGAGATGAGCGAGTGAAGGTAATCTTGGTGAATATCTACGGAGGTACGTCGCTGATGCCTTGATATGAGCCCATTTCTCTTGCTGACCACATGCAGGCATTATCAAGTGTGACATGATTGCAGAGTCAATCATCAGTGTTGCGGAAGCGTTGGGGCCACTGCCAGTTCCCCTCGTTGTTCGATTGCAGGGCACAAACTCTGCCGAAGGACTGAAGACTGTTTGTTCCACTCTTATTAGTTTCGCATGAAAGACTTTCTCACTAACAAGCCTGGCAGTTGGAAAAAGCGAATCTTGGTTTTCACGTAAAGTCTCGCTTTGAAGAGGCTGCAGAGACGGCGGTTAAACTAGCCATGTTGGCACATTAGGCAACGGCATTTGCGTGGTCACCGGGACACCGTTGCGTTTCGAATCTCACGTGTGGCATAGTTGAACAAAACAACTAGAGAATATAGTGATGACGTGAAATGATGCCAATATCAAACACCTATCTCCAATGGCTTCCTTTATGCTGAATGTCGTGTCCCGACTGGATAACTATCCATTTCACGGATACTCAAGACTAAGCCGATGAATGTTTAGCTCCAATAGTTGAGCTACTTGCACAACATCCTAAGCCAAACCCTGAGAATGCCGCACAGTGTCATGTTTGTGAAGACCCGTACATGGTGTCATCAAGCTTACAATCTGGAACTATGGTACTTCGATGCCTGTTACTTGGAAAGTTCACTACCCGGACTTTGTATCAGAAAACTACTTAGGTTTGTTTAATCCGCAGCGATTAATTCTCAAGGAGCTTCTTCATGACGTCCCCCATGATACCCGGGTGTGGTACGATAACGGCACCACTCTCTGCTAGGGCCTTCGTCTTGTCCTCGGCGGAGATATCGCCCGACGACAACAAAGCACCTGCGTGGCCCATAACCCTCCCCCCAGGAGCGGTTTTGCCAGCCACCATGGCAATTATAGGCTTGGGGTTCTTCGTTTCTTTTCGATATTGACGGATAGCCTCCGCCGCTCTGAGCTCTGCCTCGCCCCCAATCTCCCCGATGACTATGATTCCTTTTGTTTCCGGGTGATCAAAGAATAACTTTAGCCCATCTATAAGGGTTGTACCTGTGATTCGTATCAGCAACACTCGATCCCCCATGCTTGAGGCTCAAGTTATTATCGCACCTGGCATCATATCTCCACCCATGCCCATAACAAGGCTCTGGCCCAACCCAGCCTTGGTAGTTGAGCCTACAGCTTCATAGCTCAAAGTTCCACTCTTGGATACAATACCAATCGATCCTTTGGAATATTGCTTATGTGGCATAATCCCAATTCGACATTGTTCCGGAGCGATAATCCCTGGGCAATTGGGTCCTACGAGACGCGTCTTGGATTGTGTTCGCAATACCTCGTGTACCCGAACCATATCGTGGATAGGGATGTGCTCCGCTACAGAGACCACTAAAGGCACCTCGGCCTCAATGGCTTCAATGATTGCACCGGCGGCGAATTGAGCTGGTACAAAGACAGATGTCGCATCGGGCTTCACCTGATCCATTGCCTAGATGGGCGTGGGTCGAAATCAGTGGGTTTGTCTCTCTTTTCAAGAACCGATAAGTTGTATGATGAGTAGAGTGCCTAGCCTGCTCTGCTCACCTCTTTGACACTGTTGAACACTGGTAGGCCAAGATGTTCTTTACCTCCTCTTTGCGGAGAAACACCACCAACGACATTAGTTCCATATTCAATCGTGTCCTTGGCATTTATAGTCGCCTTTTAGGGTCGTGTCAGCGCAGGAAAACTTTGGCCAAGGTGTAAACAAACATACAGCTTTGCCGGTAAAACCTTGAAAACTAATCAGCCTTGTCAAGCGATCGTTGGATGACTTATTCAACCTTGTTACTTGAAGAAAAAAGGTACATCTATCATCTCTTACCTTGGTAAATTACTCGAGTGTCATTGTTGATGCGCAAGTTCTCGATGGTCAAGTCGTAGAGCTGGCGGCATGCGACGGATTGAGAGAAAGCCCGAGATGTAGTTTTGGAAATAGACTGCTGCTTGAAACGTATGAATATTCGACAAGACATGTTGGTCCGGTCTAGGGGTATTATCTTTCATCCAATGATGAATTCTAGAGGGAAGCAGTGCCCAGACCCAGGGGCAGGGTCTCCGCTGCTAAGATGACCGTTTCGTATATAGGTAAGGTACCCGGGCAGTTTACTCATCATTCATACGATGGCTACTCACCTTGAATAAGTCGGCTTATAGCCTATTAAACCTGCTGTCTTTATGATGGGCACATATTCCGGATCAATTCTCGGATTTATTTTGATAATGTGTACCGTCCTTCAATTCCGAATTGGTTCGTCACGGACTTTATCCCGGCCACCGGCAGTTTGCTCATTCAAATTAAAAGTACCTATGCAACGCAGACGACGAGAGCGCGGTCTGTAGTCTTGTCCATCTGAAAATTCTTTCATCACCAGACTTATATAACCCATTGCTTTCGCTAACTGCGCTATGGACCAAAGGCCTCTTCACGAAAGCTCGAATAGTTGGGTGGACCTCGTGGCCTACAATCACAAGGTAGGTACTATAACGAGGTCTCTGAATATATGCAGTACTTGTAAGTCTCCTCACCATATATGAGACAGGGACTTTTTTCAAGTGGCAGACGTGTCGTGGGCCCTTGTAATGGACTAAGTATGTTGGCCTCTTACGTAGGTATGCAGAACATCCGCCTATGACTAAAACTCAACGTTTCTGTTGACCGGTGAATGACAGGCCCCTTGCATGGGTTGCTTTTGAATACCTAGGTACCTACCTATGTAAGAGGCTTGCAAAGCACTGGCCGCACTTCGGCGTCGGTCAAAACTTGAAGAGCGAATCCAAGTTCGCGCCTTCGGCCTTACAAACAAAACGTGGCATGATAGAATCCACACCAGCTAGGACACATAGATGTCCTAACTAACTAAATATGTTCCGGTAGTTACATACCTACGTCGTAGGGTACCTGCTCCTTGCTGTAAGCGGTATAACGCCCAAAATTAAGTCCCCCTCGCAAAACGCCAAGACTCCGAAATGCCCGATATTCCGGTACCTCGACATATCCGTACATTCACCTGAGTTAGCTGCCGCCCGTCGTCTTATTAATGCATTACAGTAAGTAACCTGCGCAAACGAGGTAGTACTCAGGAATATGCAAATGATTCCAGTGCCAGTGATCAAAATGCTATGCCAAACAGAACCAAACGATGGTTGTATACACATGATGCTGCGCGTCGTAGTGTGGCTTATCGTATGTTCTTTTTTCGAGTTCTTGGTGAGGATAACTCCTTCATTGCCAGGTTGAAATCAACTCACAAGTGATGTACCGGTTATTGATTTGTCACGGCCCTCGAGCGTCCCTCCCTGCTTCATTTTGCGCGAAGCCCGAGCCTCTCCGTCATACCGAGTCACCGACCATGCTTTCCGCGCCACCGCGACTCGGAAACAAAGTAAAATGGGGTGAAGCGGGTAACCTAGCCCCTACTGGTGTACATTAGATGGAGGGTGGTCTTATATGGAGAGATACCTGACAAATGGGGGTTAATGTGAAGACTGCTTGCTTGGAAATTATAACATCCACGCCCGCCGGCTCCCAAATTTGTGGACCACTCATAAAACATATATATCCCTGGGTACTCCAAGTTTTCAACCGTGAACATTGGTGACTGGAATCAAGGTTCTCGTCCTCTTCTTTCATCTTTAATACTTGAATCTTGCTGTACCATTCCATAATGAGTTCGATCGTCGTCTTTGGAGCCACTGGGTCTCAAGGGGGTTCTGTTGTTAAACAGCTTGTCAAGGACGCAAGGTGGAAAGTTCGTGCGGTTACCCGTAACCCTCAGAGTGGCAAGGCCATACAACTTCGATCTAAAGTAGGTGACTTCCTTTTCTACTTCTGTTAGACGTCTATAAGCTCAACTCATCGTGATGTTGCACAGGGCGTGGAAGTGGTTGGAGGCGACGTCAACGATCCTTCGAGTTTAGCTGACGCTTTTGATGGGGCAACAGGCATTTTTTTCGTTACTGCCTTCTTTGAGTCCATTTTCAGCAAAGGCCTAGAGGGAGCTGGGGACGAAGAAGTTGAGCAGTTTAAAAATCTAGCGCTTGCTGCATCAAAAGTGCCAACTCTCCAGCATCTCGTTGTCAGCGCATTACCGCCAGCAGACAAAGTTTCTGGAGGGAAGCTCAAGGTGCCACACTTCGATTACAAGCAGAAGGGAGTTACATGGATCAAGGAGAATATTCCCGGGCTTTGGGCCAAAACTACCGAGTTCTGGCCAGGCTGGTACGCTTCAAACTTGAGCAGTCAACTTCCTCTAATGAAGATGTATCGTCTTGTAAGTGAAGCATTCCAAGTTTTCTTTGTTCGCGATCACTGGAACTATACTAATGGGAGTCTAATATGTGTGTAGCCCATGTCAGGAACGTCTCTTTACTTGCAGCCCAGCAAGGCTTCCGCAATCCTCCCCATTGCTGGCGAGCTTGAGACAAATTGTGGAATAATTGTTGAAGCTGTCTTCAAAGCCGGACCCCGCTCCTTTGGTAAAATAGCCATCGGTGTCACTGAATATCGTCCTATCAGCGATGTCGCAGTAGCATATGAGGAGGTTACAGGGCTCACGGCGACTTATGTCGAGGTTTCAGACGAAGTCTATACTAAGATGTGGGGTCTCGCTGGAATTGAAATTGCTTCGCAGCTTCGTTGGTCCGAAGAGCATCCCGATTGGCATGTTATTGATGCAGACAGGGTCATAACCATGTCAGAGCTAGGGATTGAGGGGAAGCTTGTTGGCTTTAGCCAGGCTTTGTCGAACATGAAGGACAAATTGCTTGAAAACTAAATGTTGGAATTGTTAAGTCGAGAACTACGCAAAATCTCATTTCGCAGGTACGGTTGAAAGGTGTAAACAGGTGTAAGACAGAGGAGGTGCTTTGGAATAAATGAATTACCCTGAAGCATCTCAAATTTGCTGTCTACAAGACACGTCTACGGCTCCAGTAAATTATCACAAGCCTTGAAAAGATTAATTAAAAGAGCCTCAATTTTCTATGGAATATGAAAGCATGTCAGGGGTATTGGTTAGGGTCTTTGTCGAATTTTAGAAGATGCGGAGTACCACAGCCACATCACCAGGCTGACACATCACCTTGAGGTATTTAATCAGCAGTTGTGCATTCGCCTTCTCCATGGTAAGTTTCCATTGATTATTAGGAACTGGTAAGCCCTACTATACAATAGTTGAAGTTGACAGCACCCTTACTTATTCCACATTGTCAGGGACTTCCTGAAAGGACGTCACGTCCTGAAAGTAGGAGAAATCCATGTCATCCATCCCCGAAAAACCCAAAACATCAGCTATTGGATTATTTAAAGCTTCAGTCATTGAATAATGTCCGGACTTTTGCATATCTTGTCCGAAAGAAAACTTCGAAGCCGTTCTGCCAGAGTTTGCTGTGTCATGGAGGACCTCAAGCATGGTTCGGTATCTTGATACGGACGGGCTGTACTTTTGACATTCTTGGAGTATATCTAATGCGTATTTCCAAGACTGGGTCAGTCCAGACTCCGTCACCTCGAGTAGTATGCTGCTGTGCAATCTGGCAGCCACCAACACCGTGGCGGCTGTATACACATCTATTGTTCATATTAGCGCGCCGTGGCAAGATTCAGTGGTGTCAAAATTCCTACATAGCGCGTTATACCACCATGCCGGAAGACAGCCCACAGACTCGTCGGCCGGAGTGTTGGTGTAAATCAAGTCGATTAGCTCTTGAGCCACCTTGATACAAGTCAAAGAGCAACGGTGAGCAATCTGATGTTGAAGGCAATTTTCGAGGGATGTGCCCTTGTCATAAGATTCACTTGAACGGCGCATCAGGTCAGCTAGCAGAACCGGTCTGAAGAGCAGTATTCTGACATGCAGAAATCTGAGCCGCGGCTATGAGTACAGTCTGTTCCAATTTCCAGATTGAAAGACCTTACCGTATTTTCAGTATGTTTGATTGTCGAGAAGAGGCTGGGTTTATCGTGGATCTCATAGACGGTTCACGCAAATGTTGTGGCAGCATCCGAAGCCACTCAGTTAAGTCATTTTCAAACCGAAATACCGTATGCAAACTCGCCATGCTATCTTGGCTTGGTATATCGGTTTGAGTGAAAGGACGTGCAGGGTCTAATGGCGGACGATAGAGCTGCACGAGAATGTCGCGGGCGATTTCGTATAGCCCTAGCGAATGTGTAAAGAAGGCTGAAAGAGATGGCTCAGAGCAGCATTGCTCGCTTTCGCCAACTGGAACAAGAGATTCGGCCATCGAAATAGCCAGTCTGCTGGACGCGCCGGAAACCATCGTTGGCCGGCCAAAGGTCATTCCAACTACCCTATAACTCATCATTAGTACCTAGCCTATCAAATATGAAATCAGTACTTCACTCTTTCCTACCTGTCCATCATAACACACCCCTGCCACACCCTGGTAGCTATCTCTTGTTCGCGATGGCTCTGGAGGCGGCGAATGGTCTCGGGCATGTGTAAACCCAGGCCCTGTGCATGACGAACCGCAGTTCCAGTGATGAGCCAACACTGATGGGCTGAGTCGGTACTTTGTAGATATTGGGCCATCAAGAGGAGGCATTGGATCATATCCATGGATCCAGTCTCCCACAAGCTGAATTGAAGAAGCCCTCGAGCGCGAGAAAAGAAATCCTTTGCAGAAGATTGCCTTTCCTCAGCTTTGATGAAGTTCGAGATCTGGCAGCTCAATGCGAAAATAACATTGAGGATGCTTAGGAAAAGGCTCTCATCAGAATCCAATGTCTCTCCCAGCCAGACCTTGCTGTATTCAGACTGGACATACTCTTGGTCTAGATAGGGGTAGAGTGGAAACACTGTACTCCAAAACAGTTCCAGAAGGCGATCGGCCATCTTTCGCGGCGGTAGAGAATACTGAGCATGAACCGATTCGCTCGCGGTCTTGTGCTTCGACATGAGTTTGAGCGGCTTTTCCGACCATACGAGCGAGGTGATGGTGATGTCCGGTGAACAAGCCTTGTGGTCAACGGCCGACTTGACCTGCTTGAAAAACCCTGCCACACTTGAACTGCCGTAAAAGTCGGGATCTGACAGAGTCTCCTCAACAGCCCCCATCATCGAGTTCGCACCGTCATAGGTTGTATCATCGCCAGAGGAACTGGGTGCTGCTTCTAGAGACCTAGAGCTGCGACGTCTGTTGCGGTTCGGCTCTACAAAAGGGGTTTCATGGCTCGATGTGTGATTGCTATCCATGAGATGACTTAGTTCTGGGTCGATACCGCCGCTGATGTGTTCTAGCCCACCAGTCACTTGGATGGGGGATTGAACCGGATCACAAGACGTGGCGGGTGCGTGGGATTGCGATGGGGACTGCAAACCGTTCATGTGCGGACCGGACGACAAAGCCAGATCCATCTCGCCTGTTGTTTGCGAACGGATGCGAGGGTTTGCACTCTGAACGTTTGCGTTATGCGACTCGAAGATGGAGCTCACTTGTTCCAGTGCTTGGAGTCTTTTCTCAAGAGTGGCGACGCAACTGCTGAATGTCAGAAAAGAATTCAGGAGAGTTGATTCACCACGGGCCAGAACAACTTTCCAAGTCCTCGCTTCCTCTCCGGTTCGATCACATATCGACAGGCCGCGCCGCTGCGCCTCCGGCAAGCTGCACAGGCTGAACTCTCGGGTCAGTGGCTGCTTGCGGATATCACGAATGATCTCTACAGACCAGGATATGCTCCATCGCATTTCACTTTCCGGAGGCGACATTCACTGCACGCAAGAGTTATTTTGGTCCGTTTGTTGACTCGTGTGGACGAGTTTCCCCGTTGGGTCTCGGTCTGTTTTGCGGGCGACATGATCAAAGATGAAAGATTTGTGTTCTCAGGTGCTTCGAGCTTTCTCGGATAATTGACCGCACCCTGATTATGGACCTGGCTACCTATGTAGAGAAAGGAGACTTTCGGTGCCGAGAAAGGCAAGCAAGCCCCTGTCACCGCTACTGTTGCGGGGGAGAAGATCTTCGCGGCGCCACAAAGTCGGCCTCGCGCTCTACTTCAATGCCGAGAGCTAAAAGACCCATTTCTGCGGAGTATGTTAGGCACTCTCCCAATGTTGGCGAATCAGCTTCTTCTGGGGACGGGAGATGGAAATCTGGGGTAGAGCCGCTAGCCGGTATTCCCTTTGTAGACATATATAGCCGACTTCGGAAATCGGCTGTTTGCTACGAGAAAAGCTAGCATCCTACAGTAATTGTATGACTGTGCTTACATGTTGTTAGAATAGTGCGAGTTCCGGTAAGAAAAGAACAGGCTATGAATCTTGACCAGGATCCGACCAGCCAGGTAAAGAGATTCTCCATATCATTTCTAATACGAGGTTTCGTCTTTATTCATTATTGAAGTTGAGAAATAGTAAGTGGAAGAATGCCATCACTTTTACAATCGAAAAGAACATTGTTTAGCAAATTCGTTTCTTACTAGTCAGATTCTAGTCCCAGATTCCCCCAGTGGTTCTCATTACTCTTTGCGGTATAACCCCAAGCTTTGAAGCAGAGGCTTGTCACCAAAGACAAATAGATAGGCGTCATCGGACCCTCTATTTGTGTATGAGATTCTTGACCATGCTGGGACAGCAAAAGTGTCATTATCCTTCCACTCCAGAGTTGTCATAGAACCATTGGCAGCCAAAATGTGAGCTGATCCTTGTCCTTTGATGCAGTGACATACAAAAGAGCTCGTTTCTCGGCTTGGCGATGTGGTTTCACCTGGCTTGATCCGCTCAGTTTGTGCACCGATTGTGTGCGAGATATCGCTCCCATCCTCTTTCTTGTAATGATAAATGGCATGAGCAGCAGGGTCGGCCCTGAGCGCGTCCTGAACTGGCGCCCAAGGGAAATGAAGTGATTTATCGCCATAGACAACCCTAGAAATTCATTCTTGATCAGTTGCAACTCTCGCAATACTGCTTTGCCATGCCGATGCCTGGAATGGGGATATTACTGACTGGCTAGGGAATCGTTTTTCATGATACTGCTGTGCGAAATTGACTGGAAGAGCTTGGTATAGAGGCAGATCAAGGCCATCTAACCAGATCATTGGACCTTCTCCCTCGTGCCCATGATCATGAAATGTCCAAGACGGAGTTAGAATCACATCTCCCTTTTCCATGTATAGTTTCTTGCCATCAACTGCGGTGAAGCCCCTCTTCCCTTCGATGATGTAACGTAATGCGAAGGCCGTGTGCCTGTGAGCAGGAGCCGTCTCTCCGGGATTGACAAGTTGCAACCCAGCGTACACCGTGTCTGTTGTGTGAGGAGCCTCTGATGTACCAGTTAGCTACCTACATGGATGCTGTATACCTGCGTACGTGCTTACTCATGGACGAGTTTACCAGCATCAATACTCGGCGTTCCGCCTCACTCTCAGAAACGCACTTTCCGGCATTAATCAGGTATGGCCGCACATTGTCGTATCTCCAGATGGTAGGGGTTGCTTTAGGAGAAGGATTTTGCGTGACCAGAGCGTCCATCACCGTCCACAAAGGAGCAAGATTCTTGGACGGTAAATCAGCGAGAAACTGCTCCTGGACTTCATCGTTACCTGTTTCAGGAGTCGTGGAGGTCATCTTGCCTTTCTCTACAAGTCTGCTGTATCTGAATATCTTCGATCTGGCAAGAGTGTTAGACAGAATCGA
>JALNIO010000669.1:0-16694 GCA_023509875.1 Rugonectria rugulosa | reverse complement strand
AAAAAAAAAAGTTGAAGATTCATCCATCTTGAGCTCCATGGTTAACATTACGAGACTCGAGGCTTGCCCATTATTCTAAGATGCCGGGTCGCCCTCTTCTTTTCGATTGGAGATGCCGGAACGACTCAATATGCCGATCCTGTCGATTGGCGATCCGACAACGACCTTCGCAGCCATCATGGGCAGCTTCTTACACCACCAAGACGGCAGCGCGATCGCCGCTTGACGATGCCGCAAGACGGAAGCCCAGCAAAGCAGAAATGCTGCAATATCTCGAACGAATTCGATCTCTGCGGAACCCCCCCAAAGAAGAAAAGAAGGATTCCTTTTCCGTCCGGTTTTTCGAACAAAATGATAGAGGCCGGAGGGAGGTTTCGCGCGATGACGATTTGGACGAGTCGATGGACCAACTCGATGCGACAGAAGTGAAGAATGTGTTGCTGCAAATCAAGAACGAGATGGGCGGCCAGGAGGAGAGAGATGCCTTTGACGAGGTCGTGAGCCAGCTGGGCGGCGAGTGGGAGAATATGAGGACGGCACAAGATCTGGAGAGGCTGGTGGACAGGATCGACGCCTACAATGCGGCCATTGACGCTGAAATCGACAAGGTCGGCGCTGATTTACCGAGAGAGGTCTTGGAGGAGCTGGATCTGGAGTTGCCGGGTTTACCAGGGGGCGGAAACCTGGGCTCACGAGTAACCCTCCCGCAAATCCCAGAGAATCCGTGGACGATCAATCAGCGCAAGAAAATCAGCAGGCTCAATGCCGTGCTCGCTCGAGTCTCGAGAAACTTTCGTCGAGATGTGAAGCTCACCGGGAAAGATGTCCAGGCCGTTCACAAGGCCTACCATGCGGCAAGACTGTCCTTGGCACACGGCTGGAACAATGTTCCGCTTGACGTGTGGGATTTTCTGTGGAAGGTTTTTGCAGCGGACGAATCGATCAACATTCACCGGTTATCACATATTTCACTGCTCTCGAGAGACATGAGCGATGCGAAAATTGTGCTCAGCCCAACGCAACAGATGTTAACCATAGAGGCCGTGTTTGTGGACGGTTGGCACACCAAAGCGGTCGAGAACTGGAAACGGTGCATCAGCTCGCTTGGTGATCCAGACGCCGAAACCTTTCAGGAATTCTGGGAGCTTGGCGTGAGGATGTTTTGCCGAATGGGAGATTTGGAACAGGCGCAGAGGGCCGTCAACAAACTCCTAGACAAGCAAACCGATCCCCGAATCCTGATGCCTCTTATTCATACTTGCTCAGAGCTGGGCACTGAAGAGGGGCAAGAACGGGCTTGGGATATCTACCGCCAATTGCGAGAGCTTCTCGGGCAGGACATGAAGATTGAGGATTACGACCAGGTCATATCCTACTTCCTAGCAACGAACCAAACAGAGAATGCACTCTATGCGTTTGTCGATATGATGAGCCTCGGCAAGATTGATCTGAAGAAGCAAAAGAATCTCCCTTCGGCCATTGCTAACAAGTTCTTCTTCGGCAAGTGGCTCAAGAGACTCATCGGCGCTGGGGACTTGAAAGGCGCACTCAGCGTTGTTGAGTTTATGCGGAAAAGGGGCCTCCAAGCAGCACCCATTCACCTCAACGGACTTATTGGTGCATGGCAGCGTGCCGGAGGTGTGGACAACTTAAAGAGCGCCGATACCATGGCCTGGGGCATGATCGAGTCTCGTATCAACTTTGTCAAGGAGAGGCGAGAAGGAAAGAAGAACAAGACGAAGGCACCAGTCACACCGTCTTCCGTGACGCCTTTGCCCAGAGCAACACTCGAAACCTTTTCGCTGCTCGCCGAGAATTACCGGTTACGAGGGCTACATGATCGCCTTCAGGCACTGTGGAATGCCTTTCGAGATGCGGAGATTAGTCCTGACGCCTTTATGATTAATCAGCTCCTCGAATCGTATCTGGCGGCTGGTCAGTTCAAGGAGGCTCTTGAGCTTTACCACAGTCTTGTTACCGAGCGAGGTGTCACCCCGGACCCGTATACATTCAGCGCGCTGTGGAAGACGCCGGCTATCAATCGACTGTATAATATTGCAGACGATGCATATGCAGCCGAATTGGAAGCCACGCGACACCTCTTTGCCGAAACGGTCAAGTTCAAGGATGTCTTTGAATCAGAAGGCATGGACGGGCAACTCGCCCGCAAGATACTTCACACATTCCGTCGAATGAAGGACCCGGTTGGTCTCATTGTAGCTCTCACCTCTCTCCGGGACATCTTCCGCTTCCTGCCACCAGAAATGCTCGTTCTCGAAATGGTGCTCGGCACCACCAAGCTCTCGTGGGGTTTCGCCGGTCACCGGCATCGCCTCGTCACCGCCAAGCGTGACCTCGACCGCGGTCTGATGAACTGGGCCAACGGCGACGCTTCCAAGATTGAGGGAGAGCAGCGAGGCGAGGCTCTCTTTGAGTATCTCCAAAGGCAGTACTGGCCGGCTGACGCCGATGAGAAGGCCAAGCAGGAGGTGTTTCGCGAGGCGGCTACACAGATGGGGGTGTACGATTTATTGAGAAAGACTGGAAGATAGCGATGATATGTCCGGGTTTAAAAAAAAATGTACGAGTACTATGTAGTTGCATGTCATCTCCCATATGTGGTGGATATATAGAAAGCGATGAGGTCTAGTGCAGCCCATTGCACTGTTGTATACTAGTCATGAGAAAAGATTTATGGCATATCATGAAGAATATCACGCCCACCTTTTTGCCCGACTATCAATCCAACTCTTGGGAACGGACTGGCCTCTCCTGTGTCGCAGTCTCACGTGCCCAAGAAGTGATGTGCACACTCCCTGTCCCGGAAACCAGCAGTTCATCCTCCCTGTCAGCTCGATTCTGTTTGATCTACGGTTGTCTAAGAAGAAGCTGCACAATGACGTCGCAAACAAAGAGTTCGGCAGGCCGGACACGATGCACGTCTCAAGGATAAGTCGTTTCCTATCACTCCAGGGGTTCGTGGGCGTGGCTGAGGGCGTGGGGGCAGACTGCTACCTGGTTGCTCGTTTAATACATCTCGTATAACGTATGATAAACAGGCTGGCGGAATAACAAATGGTGCCCAACGTGATGAATGCTCTTAAGTAACTTCCCAGCTCTCGATTGCTACTTGAGCAGTTTGCAAGTTCGGATCAAGAAGATTGAGAAGTCATCTTCAGCCAAGCTAGAAGAGCGTCTACTTCTACTCCGTAGTAACTCAAAATACGTATCTCGTTCGTATATACCGCTGATCTGCCCGAACAAACTGGGAGTTGACAGGTTGACATGTTCATCATGCCCAACTAGGAACAAAGATTATCCCTCCTTTTCGTACTGATGCCCAACTAGCCAAGCTTCTAGAAAAGGTATGCAACCCGTTCAAGCTGCTTCCCCCAGGATCTAAGCCACCGCCGCAAAGCAATCACTGTTGCCTGGCCCGCCAACCCGCCGCCGGTTCACCATTCCGGATCCACCCGGGCATGTCCGGGGACCCGCAGCCCCGGACCTCCGTATATTCATTGGCTGCACGGCCGAACCTCAGCCTCAATCCTGCAAGTCTCGCCGGACAGGTTTTAATAATCCCAGCATGTCAAGCAATCAAGACAGCACGAGCGCGACTCACATGTCCATGGCACTGAGGCGAGGACCAGCACGGGGATAATGGGATCATGACGAACCTGGACTAACGGCCCCCAATCAGCCTCCCCCCTGTTGCTCTCAGAACGACGGCGTGTCTTGGCTTTCAGAGCTGACAGTTTGCAATTGTTGATAAATAGCTCGGGGATTGACCCGCTTGAGCGTCCCATGGTTCCCAATCTGTTTTGCTTACCGTCTTGGACACAAAAAAAAAAATTAAAGGATCGACAACCTGTCCGTCTCTGTTACCAACGAAAGAGGAAAAAAGAACCAAATCTTCTTCTCCTCGTCTTCCTCTCTCCCAATCCATGTCTCCACGAGTCGCTACCCGTCGTAGCAAGGTGGCTCATCTCATCTACCCCCGTAGGTCGTTGCTGTTTCTTTTCGACGGCAACAACGCCCGTCCGCCTTAATCATGGGCCTCGTACACCACGGGTTAGACCTCTTCAACTACGATCAGCAAATCTGCTCCAACCAGGTTTTGATCCCCAATAATGGAGGCCCTTCCAACATCGAGTACGACGAGTACGTCGTGTACAAGAAGGTCGACGATCTTGAGCCTGCGTCCCATGGCAGCCGTAAACATGGAGATGAGCATGTTGCCCACCATTTCACGAGAGACGATGCGTCCAAGACGGCCCTGTTCGACCTGTCCTTACGCCATGGCTTTCTCTTGGATCGTAATGTATGTTCCGAAGTGATTTGAACTGAACCATACGCTAATTGACGCCCAAGGGCGAGTTCCGCAGGCCAGCTGACACAGAATCTCCCTCTGCTCGCATGGAGGGTCGTATCCGCAGAGTGTATGTCTCGCAAAACCCATAATGATCACATCAAGACCCTAACAAGTGCAGGATCTGCTTCAAGCGCAAGACACCCGTGGAAGGCAGGGACATTATTAGCATGACAGTAGACGATCTCGCTGCCATGAAGTTGCATCCGGCGACTCTTCAATATTCGACTCGCACGACGACCGAGTCGCGGTTTTGGTCCAAGGACGGATTCGAGTTGAGTGTGTATTCGGAAAGCCTCCTCCATCTTGACATATCTTGTTGACACCTACAGGTTTAATTCTGGCATTTTCTGAGCTGCCCAAGACTCCTTGCGATTTTCTCTCCATGACTTACAACGTCCAAACTCGCTCCGCCACCATTCTGGTCCGTCAGTCTTGGGAGCCGAGACGCCATAACCTCGACGACCTCGATGAGTACGATCACCGCCTAGAAAGCTGTCGAGCTCACTGGGCACATCCGCTCATTATGCCCGTCGTGCTTCTTCAGGTACAATTCATGCGCTGCGAGGAGGCTGTCATGGAGAATAACGCCAACGTGACATCCCTCGAGCACGACGTTAGCAACATTGCGGGCTTTGATACTGAGGACCCTGCTCCCAATCGACTGAGACGGCAGATGAGCAAGGATGAGAATGGGAAGGTTACGTGGGGCCCGATGACCATGACGAAGCTCATGAAGAGGGCGCACGAGGTTCTCAAAGATACTATCAAGCTTCTAGACACGATCCGCTGGATGGAGCGCGCCATCAAAGTTCTGATTCTGGCCGGCGACGAACTTGCCGAACGCATGGGCAGCTCGCCGCAGTTTGGCCAAGATCTCAGCAAATTGAGCCCCTTGGTGCTCGATCCGGAACGAGGGCCGCCACCTGTCAGTCCCGTGCTCCCGCCGACGCTCCGCATCCATGTTCCTGGTGGAGATGTAGATGGTGACTCCCTGGGAGCACACTGGCACGAGATTCGACAGTACCTTGACGGGTTGTTGAGACTGTGTATGGGTCTGGAAACGGACAGACGCATGTCCGAAGCGAGATGCCGGGCTCAAATTGATATGGTGAGAATCACACAGAAAAATATGGCTAATGACATGTACTAACCAGTCACAGATTTACAGTAAGATGGCACAGGAAGACAACATCCTCAACGCTCGGATGGCTGTGGCTTCCTCCCGCGACAGCTCGTCCATGAAGGCCCTTGCTGTCATAACCGCAATCTTTCTACCTGGCGAGTTCCTCGGCAGTCTATTCGGAATGTCCATGTTTGACTGGCTCGGCCCTGACGAGGACGACGGAGACTCAGGGTCAGATGGTAGCGGGGCCAATGGAAACATTGGCAAGTTTGGTCAGCACTTCTGGCCCTACTGGGCTACTGCAATCCCCCTGACACTCTTCATTCTGTTCATATGGCGAGCGTGGTGGGTAGCACAGGATCGGTACTTCCGGCGACATTTGTCTCAGGAGCTGAGTGAGGAGCGCTTCTGGACAGCTGATGGAAAGCCACGCAGGCTGGAGGCCAGCTTCATCCACGACTTTTTCTACCTCTCTGCTCGACGGGATGAGAAAGCACGAGTGGATGAGGAGATGGCCGATTTTGAAAGGGTCAACTCGACTATGAAGGACAGCCCAGAGAATGGTAACGGTAGCCTGGGTCGTGGTGTGAGTGTGAGACAGCGGCAGATTCTTGAAGCGAGGATGTGGAGTTTGAATCAGAGGTCTGCAGCAGTGTCTGTGTGAGAATTGAATTGAAGGTTGTTGATATATTCTTGAAGAGTTGGAGATGAATCTTCATTGAGCCGTTGGGTTGATAGTCGTCATATCCTACCGTTGTAGTATAAGGGGTTGAGCGACGGGAACTGAAGTGCTGTGTGGCGTAATTTGCTGTTTCGTACATAGAACTTCATATTTTCTTTCAGGATCATGGATACTCAATGAATACACAGATTGTACTGATCGGCAAGATGCCCCCAATTGATGTTGAAAGATCATTTGCATGATGGCCAAGAAGTGTTGAGACGACAAATCAATTGACCAGGTACAAAGTCCATGTATACAACGAAGAGTGAGGTCAATCAATTTTGTGGGTCTCCAAGCGAGAATCGCCGGGGCAGGAAAAACCGAGTGGGACCCATCCGCATCGACAGAAAGAGAGACAGTGACAGCTTCATCGAGCAGCTTCAACGCCATCGACATTGCCGACGGTCACCAAACTCACCACCATCCAGCGTCTCGGTCCCGAATAAGCAATCCCGAAGCCTACACCCGAAAGCTCAATCATGTCGCAGAACAACTGGCAGGAAGAGGCTATGCGACGTCTTCGCCAGATGCAGCAGGCTCGTGGTGGTGGCGGCGGCCGACCCCAGGTTCCGCGAGGAGCACCCGGCTTTCTCGTTGCCGGTGCCCTGCTGGCTGCTGGAGGCTTTGTTCTGTCCAATTCCCTCTTCAACGTTGATGGTGGTCACCGTGCCATCAAGTACCGAAGAATAAGTGGTGTCAGCAAGGATATTTACAGCGAAGGTGAGGAGTTCCTCGGAGAACCCGGCATCTCAGTTTTCCGCCCCGTGGGATCGAGACTGACACTGCGACTATAGGCACGCACATTAATATTCCCTGGTTCGAGACTCCCATCATCTACGATGTTCGAGCAAAGCCGCGCAACGTCGCTTCCTTGACAGGTACCAAGGATCTTCAGATGGTCAACATCACTTGCCGTGTGCTTTCCCGACCCCAGGTCGACGCACTTCCTCAGATCTACCGAACCCTCGGCGCCGACTACGACGAGAGAGTTTTGCCTTCTATCGTCAATGAGGTGTTAAAAAGTGTTGTCGCCCAGTTCAATGCCAGTCAGTTGATCACCCAGCGAGAGATGGTGGCCAGGCTGGTGCGAGAAAATCTTTCCAAGCGAGCTGCTCGCTTCAATATTCTCCTTGACGATGTGTCATTGACGGTACATATCCTCATTTATTTGCCGCCTCTTTCATGCCAACCCGACTGACTCGCTTTCTTAGCATCTCGCCTTCTCCCCCGAATTCACTGCCGCCGTCGAAGCCAAGCAAGTTGCCCAGCAGGAAGCCCAGCGAGCCGCCTTCGTTGTAGACAAGGCGCGACAGGAGAAGCAGGCCATGGTTGTCAAGGCCCAGGGTGAGGCCCGCTCTGCTGAGCTGATTGGAGAAGCCATCAAGAAGAACAAGGCGTATGTGGAACTCAAGAAGATTGAGAACGCACGGCAGATTGCTGCGCAGCTCCAGGAGGCTGGCTCCAAGAACAGACTCCTGCTCGACTCTGAGGGTCTGGGTCTGAACGTCTTTGAGGAAAAGGACAGGAAGGATTAAATCATGGGCGTCGCAATGGGTGGAAGGAAACGACGAGAGATGGTTTAAAGAGCAAAGGAAATGGATGTAAAACTCTCCACTGTATGTCTACCGAGGACGAAATGTATAATAGGAATAAAAGGTAGCACGGATTCAAAAGCTACCTGATGCCAACCAGCTTTTTCTCGACAGGAATTATGTTGGATGTGAGGGTGTGAGGGAGTGCATGTACTTGGAGACAAGTTCTTTGACATTACTCGAACAGACTTTGATATTTCAAATTGAGAAAATCGACACCTCTAGAATTATCAAACGCCCTATCCAAAGCCACTATTACGCCTTGTAATCCGATTGACAAACGGCTGATCCCAGCTCACTGGTGGTTGCCTTGGTATGAATCTAGTCAGCTCCGTCCCCCGCCGCCCTTGAGTCTAAGGTAGGTACAAGCGACCAGGTAACTCATAGCCGGCCCCTCCTCCACCATCATCCATAATCCACCCACGCAACCCCACCATCAATCAATCATCAGTCAGCCATCCTCAACTGACGCCTGCCTGCCTGCTTTCTTTCCCATCAGCCTTGCGCACTTTCCTTTCCTATTGCCTTCCATCCCACGAGATTTCGCCCGTCTTCCCCCTTTCCGACGTAAAAGACCGAAACCCCTTATCAGCTTCCACAGACCGCCCAACATGTTGATCAAGTAAATAGCCCCTCAGAAGCTTTGCGTCTTCTTCCCACCCCCGCCATGAGCTAACGGTTCTGCAAAGGGTCCGAACACTGACGGGCAAGGAGATTGAGCTCGACATCGAGATGGACTACAAGGTACTGCGCCAGCAACAGGACACACACAAATCCCAGATGGCCCCCTCCCCACGGATAAAAGACAAAAGCCCCGACTGACCGCTTCCCTCTCTCTTTTCTCCCATCGCAGGTCTCGCAGATCAAGGAAAAAGTCGAGGAGAAGGAGGGCATCCCTCCTGTCCAGCAGCGTCTGATCCACGGCGGCAAGCAAATGTACGCAGACACAAAAACCCAGAGGCCAAAAATAAAACAGGCTTGTTCACTCGAACTGACTTTTGTTCTCCCCTTAGGACCGACGACAAGACGGCCCAGGAATACAACCTCGTGGCGGGCGACACCCTGCATCTCGTCCTCGCGCTTAGGGGGGGACGCTACATGGCATGCTGATGAGAGGGTGCTGCGGACCACAAACGACGCGCTCGCCGAACCCCCACACGAGAAGGAAATCCCAAACAAAACTCCCCGACGAATACGCATTCTTTGTTTTCCCTTTGGCACGAGAGGGGGGACTGCGGGGGACAGTGTACAAGAGAGCTAGAGGCTGCTTTGCTGTAGTAATCTGGGCGTTGAGTAGAACGGTTGAAGACCACGATATAAGCCGCCTCGTTCACGGAAACCGGGTGTTTCCAGATCAAGACGGCTTTAGCTGTATCGTGTAAATTATGACATGAACGAAATAAACGCCATGCTGCTCTACGGCTTGATTGTCGCGATGATTTGTGTGCATGCTATTATTTCAAACGAGTTAGTTCATGGTTGTTATGTTTGGTAATGCATGTTTGCACATCTATTGTGACGTGTTTCTCTATATCAGTCCGTGTTCTGGTTCGCGCCGTCACAATACCTCACGAACCAATGCTAATTGCTAACTGCTCATGGACGTATGGCCACATACAATCCCCCAACTCCATGTCTGTTGCCTCAAGGGACAAACACACCCTTTGATCTTGTAGACATCTCTCTCCCTAGCCCAAAAGAATCCCAATACAATAGCTGACCATAAAACGCCCTTTCGTTGAAATCCCATGTGATAAAGACGAACAAAAGCCACGCGTGAAACCTAACATTGTCTCCCAGTAAGCCATCCAAGCCAAGAACATCTTAAAAGGTGAAAAGGGAGTTTTAAAAACAGAGGGCTCAACCTCGCTTCTTCCGAGCCATGAAGATATTGACAGATTTTCTCTTGCGGGACTGTGCATCTGTCACAGCTGCCATACTTAAAGGTGGTGGTGGTGACGAGGGGCCGGGATTTGGCGTCAAAGGAGGCGAGGTTTGAGTGCGAGGAAGATGATGATTTGATCTGGATTGTTCAGAAGAAGAGGGGGGAGGCTTTGATGAAGTGGGTTGGCTCGCGGTTATGGTCTTCGTTTTCGTGGCCTCAGGCTTGTAACTGTTTGATAGTATGCCCGGGCGTTTGTTCATAGCTCTTGATGTGGAACTTGACGCAGCTACCCGGCTTGTACTCGTAGTTGACGAGGCCCTCGACGTTGATGACGGTCTCGATTTTGATTTGAGCAAAGATGCGGCAGATGACTTTGCAAATGTTTTGCGGGCGGGACTGGGGGCTGGCCGCTCAACTCGGTCGGCGTCCTCGTCATCATCGAAAAGGTCGTCTCGTTCAGACTCGTCGCCTCCAGAGTCTGAAAGATATGTAGCCCGCTGCTCGTACTCCTCCACCGCAGACGGGGCCTGCTTCGGAGTTGGCCGATACGAGGGTTGCGCGGCTCTTCGATAATCATTGACCATGGCTGGCGGAGCCTTGACTGGTCGCGAAAGGGCTGCTGGCCCTCGAACCGGCCGTGACAGGGAACCATGAATATTAGCCATCTCCTTCACTTCTCTTCGTACCTTTCTCATTACGCTCGCGCCCGTATTAGTCTTGGTGCGGCTGCCCTGGCTAAAGGCAAAAGTACCAGAATTGGGATCTCGGTGACCCCAACCACTGCCAGTGCTCCGTCTAATAGCGGTGCGAGGCAAGAGTTTGCGATCCAGAGTCTTGTCCGCGATCCTGCTGGTATTCTTCTCCTTATCCTGTCTCAAACCAGCCAGCGCATTCTTGAGCTGCTTCTCGCTCTCCTCGAGAGCCCTGTCGTGATCCTTCTTATACTGCTCCCACACACGATACCATTTCTTGGGGTTCGAGGGTTTGTAAGCCTTGGCTTTAACTTCCATGGGGAAATCGCGTTCGATGATCTTGAGCCAGACTTCGCTCGTGTCACCCTCGATCTGGGGAGAGTTGAGTTCAATCTGGCGCAGCTGGAATGCACTATCGATCTTCATGAGGATCGGGCGGACATGTTCGAATGTAAGGAAGTCGCCGACGCTCTCGAGTTCGCGGTGGTTCTTGAGACATGCCGTCATGGCAAGCTCCATCAAGGACTTGACGGGCATCTTGAATGGATCGAGGGAAATCTTTGGGTTGACTGGGAGGTATCGTCGCGAAATGCCGTATTAAAGATGGTTGTGTGTTGTGGCGTTGAAACATTCATTGGTGATGGGTTGGGACTAATGGAAGCCCGGCAGGAGCATGGTTTCCAGACCGGAGTAAGGGAGGAACATGGGTAAGAAAGAATCGGAAATGGGTGACCCAGGGTCGAGTTAGATCCTCTGTTCTGGGCGTTTGTTCATTGTTGAAATGAGATGGTTTGTGTGGTGAATCATTGCTATAAACAGAGTCGAGGATGAAGTCGATGCGAGGCTCGTTTGGAAACCAGGGCGGCTATATTTATATCTAAATGCGCCCGGGCATTCCCTAAGAGCTTACTCCTTAGGTTCTTAGTTACGTAGCTCCGATGCCCACCTAGGTTAGTCAGCAGCGCCGCTTTTACTCACACTTCATCAACTTGTCAGGCACAACTTGCGGTTGCCTCCTGCTCTTCAAAGGAGGTGCAAAGAGAAGGAGAAATAATTGATCTCGACGCTACCTATTTATCTGAATATTTTTCGGAGGCCTTATAATGCTCGAAATTGTTCCAATTGTCTTGGATTTCACAACTTCGGTTTGCCAGTCCCCCTTTTAGGCGTCGAGTGTAGCCAACCGCCACGTATAAACAGCATAACCAAGCGCGACGTTCATGCTCTCTATTGTTTGTGCGTAGTCATCAAGTAGATTAATCAAAGTCTGGCCAGTGTATCCTCAAACTCCGATTGAACTAAAACGAGCGGGACATCGTTCGAGGTCTCAATAGATCAAGCGCCAGGTTAGGATTTGTTTGAGTAGCATAGCTGCTGACCAAATGTTTTCTGCATGTGAGCTATTGTCAGATAACCGCATGCCAAATACGCGCTTAAGGGTTCATAGATTGGCTTGCAGTCTATGCAACACGGCGAAATCGAGATTCGAGATTAAAATCGCTCATGGCGTCCATGCGAGATGGGGACCCGATAGATGGGGACCAGAGAATCCAAGTCAAAGTCGCATCCATAATAAAAGAGGACATTACTATTGCAGTTGAAGCTGCCATCAGCCTTCTAAAAGAACCAGGTCAGGTTCTTATTTGTTTCGGAAACCGTCTGGTAAAGGGAAGCATTCTCCTTTTATATAGCCGAGAAGAGGTCTCGTCCATGTTGCTAAGCCATTTATACTTGGTAATACTAAGGGTAGCCAAGGAAGAAACGCCGGTCTGCAGGTGGAAGGACGATTGCAAGACATGACATGCTATCATCATAGACACTAAGCTGGGTTCCTAGATTGAGGTATGGGGTTACACAGTGGGGGAGCAAGGGAGTCATTCTAACTTACTGCCTACTTTTCCTAAATAGGAAACACAATTCATCTAATCCTAAACCGGTAAGCCTTCCTCAGCCACATGCCGCTTATCACTTGGAGTGGCTTGATGGTCGAAAAGGCAAGAGACCGGTCCGTCACTGCAGCCTTAAGACTTGGTCCTTTATTTCTACCTTTGACCTTCGACCTTCACTCTCCTCCCCTCACTTCAAGGCCTTTGTTTCTGAATCCTCATTCTTGATACCTCCCCCTATAGACGCGAATCCCGAATTGCTAACACCGTAGCGAATTATTGCTTAGGCTCGCAAGCGTCCCAGCGCTTTGGGAACCCGCGTGTCCCTCTCGCACCTCAACTCAGTCCATCGCCGTCGTCATGACCGATTCCTTCATCAAGCCGGACCCTGAGGCCACCGCCTCTCCCGCCAATGTCGACGACGAAGACCTGTACGAAGATGCTGGTGATCTCGAGTTCTACGATAGGAATGGACCGGCCGGCAACTCGTTTGAGACGCTGTATCTCGCGCGCGTTCCCAAGTCCGTGTGGGACGCGTGGATGAAGATGACGGATCGATTAGGCGATGACGATGAGATTCAGATTGGCACTCTGCGCACGTGGAACGAGACAAAGCCCGATGGTGCCGCTGATGTATGCAACGCTGAGCTTGACTTACCAGTGAAGCGATGTTCCTGACAAGGTTTTAGACAAAGCTACGCATGCTACTCCATCCCAACTGTCCAGAGCATCAAACTCTCTCACGCGAATACGATCTCGAAGTGACGGATCCAAACGTCAACAATCACTACATCTTTAGTGAGGAAGACCTTCCAGGATTCAAAGCCCGTAGCAAAGCTCGCCAAGAAGCGGCGAATGCCGGAATTCCGGCCTCGCTCTTGCGACAGAAGGCTGGCGAAGGCCCTGAACGACGCACCTTTGATCGGAGAAGTCGCTATCAGCCGTACTACCGTAAAGCAGTGCCAAGTGAGTCATGGCACCGTGCGCTGGTCGGAGAGATGTTAATCAACAATTGCAGAGAAAACAAAGGTCTTTGGCAAGATTCATTATGACGTTCGTGTTGAGCCCCGGGATGTCCAAGAAGAGGAGCGCCTTCTCGGGCAGCGTCTCTTGGATGCTGAACAATCCAAAGAAAAGCTCAAAATTATCAGTCGCAACAAGGCATCATCCATCATCAACCCAGGCACTGCTGGCTCCGTCAGCTGGGGCGGGAACTTCATCGTACGTGTTGCTCTAGAGACGAGAAAGCGTGGCTGGTCACTGACACAGTTTTTCCCAGAAAAATACGGCTCCTATCAACAAACCGAAGAAGGGCGAGGTTTTCAAGGCAGCCCGAATTCCCAAGAACCAACTGCTGGATCTTATATTCGAATGTTTCCGCCAGTATCAGTACTGGTCTATGAAGGCGCTTCGCCAAAAGCTACAACAGCCCGACACGTATTTGCGACAGGTGCTGGAGGAAATTGCCGTCCTCAACAAGAGCGGGCCATTTGCCAATCACTATTGCTTGAGCGAAGCCTACCGTGACAAGGGTGGTACCGAGGCTAAGGAGGCAGCGGCGGAGGCGGTGGATGACGGCGAAGACGACGAGGGCGAGGAGATGGAGGACGTATTGCCTACTCAGTAATACTATGGTGATTAAGGCAAACAGGGCAACAAAAAACCAGATACTGCGGATTGGTGTATTCGATTGTTTTGAGTGCTGGTGTTTTGGGATCAGAGACTGGGTAGGGAGGGTCTTTAGAAGCGTGATACCCTTTTACTAGAGGATAGGACAGATGAAGAATGCAGCGAATGCTTGTCCTGCAACCTGAACCAACTCAAGTGAGTTGACTGCTGCGGTGTACTATTTCGTATCTCGCCATGCCCATGTACCAAGTACAGAATCAAAGCTCCACCGAGAAGGCGCCCACTCTCCTTCCGGAGCTACCTACCGTAACTACCTAAGCAACTGAGGCACCTACGTAATGATTCCTTGTTTCCCCGCACGTCACTATAACCATAATCGTCACTGTCACTGACGCCGAAGCCTCAAGCCCCGAACCCCCGAAGCTTGAAGCAAATACGGAGTAGGTTGGCATCGGGATCTGGACACAGACCCGGGAGCAGGTGCCCTGGATGGCTCGGTCACCTGCTGGTTTAATGGGGGCTGCAAACTGGTGACTGACCATCACGAGTCTGCCCATGAAAGTTGCTGCTGCAAGCCAACTGCTCGGTGCAACGTGCTGCTTCAACTCGGCAGCAACATCACATCATCTTCACCCAAAGAAACAGTGCCATTCTTCCTACGTTTTCCTGACACCGCCAGCACCCACGATGCATCTCGTCTTCGACTTTGACGGCACAATCACCCAGAAGGACACCATCGGGGTGCTCGCCAGCTCCGCCATCGAGTACCAGAGGGAGCACCACCAGAAGGAGCTGCAGACCGAGTGGGATCAGGTCGTCGAATCCTATGTGGCCGACTACAGGCGGTACTCGCTCCAGCACCCGGTGCCGCCCGAGGAGCGCAAGTGCGTAGAAGATGAGGTCCGCTTCCTGTCGGGGTCCAAGGACGTGGAGGAGGCATCGCTGCAGCGCGTGGCCGACTCGGGAGTCTTCAAGGGCATGGACGCCGGGGAGCTGCGGCGCGCCGGACAGGACGCCGTCAGGACGGGCAGGGTCAAGATTAGGGAAGGCTTCTCGGAGCTCATGGATCTCGCCGGGGAGAGGGGATGGGACGTGGGAGTCGTGTCGGTGAACTGGTCGCGGGAGTTCATCGAGGGCGCGCTGCTGCCGCACCGGCTCCGGGTCATCGCCAACGAGCCCCATGCGGACGGATCGATCCTGGGGCCGGACTTTCTGGGCGGGAGGATGACGAACGGCCACGAGAAGCGGGAGGCTCTGGAGCACGTGGTGACAAACAAGGAGGGACGGGTGGTTTACTTTGGCGATTCGACTACGGACATGGAGTGTCTGCTGCAAGGGGGCATCGTCATCTCGGACGACGAGGAATCATCGCTCATCAAGACCCTACGGAGGGTGGGCGAGCCGGTGCCGCATGTTGAGGACCGCGAGACAGAGTCGAAGCTGACGTGGGCGAGGGACTTTAGAGAAGTATTGAAGAGTGGCGTGCTGGAGGATTAGACGAAAGGGGATATGGCAAACACACATCGCTCTGTGCAGGTTTTGTTCCTGCCTGCATGGAGCCGTCTTCTTTGTTCGACATGAGTTTGGGAAGAACATGGTCTTGTTCTTTCGTGCTCTGGGTTGAGGTGTCATATCTCTAACGGAACAGAACATGAATGGTATGGAGGAACGTTTATGAGAGCAATCATAATATATGACCGTCGAAGAAGCGGTTCAATACTTGATTGAAAAGCCATGCGCCAAAGTATCACATTGAGTGCAAGAGCTGATCTGACACTTGACACTCTGACATCCAACCTCCAAACTCCCCAGAGAACCCTCCCTTCACGCGGAGATGTGCACATACATCTGCAAGGTCTTCCGCTGCGGCCACGAGGTCTGGGGCATGCGCGTCGCCCGGTGCCAGGCGGCCGGGGAGCACAAGCAGGGCAGGCGGCAAACGGGCTGCGAGACGCGGCAGGCCCAGGGGCACGGCCCGCGGAGGTCCCAGCACAAGTGCGAGAAGTGCAGGAGTAAGGACAGGGAGCTCGACGGGAAGTTGGCCAGGGTGAAGAGCGGGATTGCCGAGTGCAAGGCTGTCCTGCGGCGGAATGGATGGAGAGAGGAGGGGGAGGGGGAGGTGGGGGAGACTGAGGAGAGGCCCTTGGTTTGTGTCAAAGGTCGGGTGCATGAATTGAGGAACGGGTATGATTGAGCAGGGGGTTAAAGAAGGGAATATTTGATGTAGTGGGAAGATGGGGAAGTTGTCAAGTTGGGAGATCGCTGTGCTCATTGAGAGAAAGCGATTGAATAAGGGTCACATTGAAAACGGATAGGAACGGTAGTTTTCCAACATAGTCTTGGATACTTTCTTTGAATAAAGCTTTTCATGTTGTTATCACGTCGAGTTGAAACTTGAGAGATGTTGGTGCTGTTCAAAAGTTGCATAGTGACCAAGATAGATGAATACATGATACACATTGACACTCTTATACGACATTTCTTTTACTCTTGGCCAAATGAGCTAAGTAAATTATATATAGAAATCCCAAATTGTCACTATATTCTTGGTTTCTCAAGATATCTCTTGAGCCAAGCTGCCTCCCTCTCAGTCTAGCATGAGAGCCTCCCCCTGTTGCATCATCACTCAAAGGTGACCACTCTCTCAGCCCTTTCTACCGTATTTCCAAGACTCTCAGGCCTTGCAGAAGCATACCAGATCTATTTCCACACTAAACACGTGCATACACCCCCGTCCTCGCACCTAACAGGCCAACATCATCCCCCAGCTGTCATACACCTGCCTCACAAC
>JALNIO010000668.1:0-15321 GCA_023509875.1 Rugonectria rugulosa | reverse complement strand
TTAAACCCAGGTGGACTTATTGCCAGCTCGCAATGGAACGGATCTTGTTTACCCTTCTCTCTTCAGCTTTCACGGTTTGGTGCATCCAAAGGTGGTGGTACTTGATGGAAAAGGCTGGGTTGGCCGCGACTGAACCGCATCGTAAGGTGAATGCCCTGTCTATTCCAGATTGCCCTCTAATCGATTTCTTGTCTTATAGAAGTACATGATCCTGACACCGCCCGACCGGGCAACGCTTTGTCATTGCCTAAGGGGTCTTCCCTCTATGCCAACCTCAGAATATCGGGCAGCCAGATCAGGCTTCTGACGATCCTGTCCACCACGCCAGAAATCTCTTGCCAGCTGGAGGTCGCCGAATTTGGAGACGAATTGCTATTCAATGCGCTATCCTACGTCTGGGGGGATCCTACTGTCACTGAGGCCATCCTCGTCAACGGGCACAAAATCCAGGTGACGACAAACCTGGTATCAGCTTTGGGATATGTTCCGCAGCATCTAAGTGAATCAAAACACGCAACCAGCATGAAACTATGGGTAGATGCTATCTGCATCAACCAAAAGGACATCACTGAGAAGAGCCACCAAGTTTCCCTGATGAAAGACATCTACTCGCGAAGCGGTATTGTTTTTTGCTGGCTAGGATTGCCCAGTGATCCAATACACGCCGCGATGAATGCCGTTGAGGCTGTGGCTCATGAGCGACATATCCGTGATGCGGATGGCGTGCATCACAAACATCAGCATGAACTTCTCGACTGTTTCGAACAATTGTGGGGTCACTTGAAAAGGCTTAACGTTGTAGATGCTAAAAAGCATCTTAAATTTGTTGAAGAAACGTCTATGATATCCGGTATTGTCGGGGATGTTGAGATTTATGCAGTTGCGAACGCTCTTCAGCACGCGACTAAGGTGATATTCGGAGTGCTGCAAGAGTCACATGGCGTGGAGCTCGGGCTTTGTGGATGGACCCTGAGCAGTGCCTTTCATGAAGTTAGAAACTGGCACGATCAGTTTCGTAAACGGGCTAACAAACTCGATGCCAGTCTTATGAAATACTCTCATCCCATCGGCCTTCTCCTGGCCTTGCTGTCCTATAGACTACGCAAGTTCAGTCGAATGTGCTTTGAATACTTCTACCAGTTGTGTTGCGATGAGGCGTACAACAATTTGCTGTGGCTTCAACAGTATCCGTGGCTCTACGAAGTCAAAGTTGTAGGAGAATCTTTTACAGGCCCCGCCCAACCTCTTTTTGACATATCGTACTGGAGCCGCATATGGATACGACAAGAGGTCATTCTCGCTCATCATCCCGTTTTTGTTTGCGGATCTCGGTCACTTTCATCGGAGGCCTTAGAATCCTTTACAGCTTGGGTAAAATGGATAATGAATCCATCTAATTCTGAATTGTTGAAGAAAGCAGGAGTCTCCAAGTTGGTAATAGCATATCAGCCTATTTGGAGACTACTCCGTCATATCTTCGAGAGTCGCCAGGCCATAGGTTTTCCTACTTGTTGCTTTTTTTACCCAGAGGATCTCAAGGCTAACGTCTGGTGGGCTTCGCCGGACGCTCGTGCGACAGATCCCAAGGATTATTATTACGCCTTTCTCGGCATCACAAATCTCGACCTTGCTCCTGATTATAATCCGAATAAATCTATTGGACTTGTTTGCCAGGAATTCATGGTTGAATATCTCAGATCAACTCACGACCAACCCAATCGTCCCGCAGGTGGACCTCTAGGCCTTCTCATATTCGCTGGAGTTGGATATGGCTGGGACGTCGACCCTGACATGCCTTCATGGGGCCCAAACTTTCCAGGACAGGCACAAGCAAAGCCGTCTTCCAGAGGAGATTCAGACGCAATAATTGCAATGACGCTAGACCAACAGGGATCAGATTGCATCTTTAAGTCAAGATCAGATGCAATAATCGTGGGCTCCAGAATGGATGTCTCAGTACTGATTCTTGATCGTATTGAGGATATTGGACCAAGGGTCTCTGACTACGGTAGACCCGAACTCCTTCATAAAACAGGCTTGCCGATAACCTGGCCGCTTGATTTTGCATTGCGCCAAAAAAGTTACGTGTTAGGAGGTCATCCACTGACCGCATTGCGCTCTTTGCTGGAGCCATTAAGCATAGATTACAGCAACCCACGTGGTTTTTCCGTCAAAGATTGTCTAGGATTTGCCAAATTCCTGGCCAGTTTTGGCCTTCAAGTTATGGATGGCAATTCTAGAGTTGATTTAGCACGTTTGTGCTACCTGAAAGATCTATTCGTTCAGTTCCCTGTCAGTGTCCAGTCTACCTACTTGCTATCTCAACTTACTTTCCTAGGATCCCACCAATCCCGAGGACGAAATGAGCTACTTCGCTAATCTTGGCGTAGTGACTAAGCCCTATAATCACGCTATAGCGGAGACAAAGCAGGGTTATGTTGGGAGGTTTCCTCCGAAGATACAGGAGGGTGACTCGATATGCTTATTGAGTGGGTTTGACCAAGCAGCCGTGCTCAGGCAGATTGGTGAGCATTATGTATTTGTGGGCACTTGTTTGGTTGCGGGGATGACACGTAGCGAGCAGATCCAACCAATAGTTGATTTATATGGGTTGAAAACTAAGAAAGTCAGTTTATGGTAGTCAATATAGGAGATGATCACTTGCCGTTGAGACCAAGGAAAGCGTGAGAGAGGGATTTCGTAGGCAATCGAGTGCCCGACGACATGGTCGCTGCTGAAGAGGGATTGGAGGAGTTGAGCAAAGGCTAACGCAAAAACTAGAGATGTAGAACGTTGACACTAGTAAGTGGTAATGGTAAGACGGTTGAGCGGCTGACCTTTTGCAGAGAATAGAAATAGGACTTGGCGCTTGTCGGATGGACGTCGGCGTTTCAGACACGCACAGAACTGACGCGATGAGGAGACGCACGACGTTTCAGGAGTTGAGACGGCGCGAGCTACGCGAGCAGGGTTCGACACTGACGCGGTGGCACGCTTAAATTGACGTGAATCTGTGAGGGGGAATCTGGCCAGGCCTCACTTCTTCGTTCGTCCGTCTTCTAGGAGCCTCTCGTTCCTCAAGGCACATCCAGCCTTGATTGGTTGAGACGCCAAGGTCGAGTTGATGGCCAAGAGCTCTGTGGGCGGCCATCCTGAAAGCCATAAGTCGGACTACTGACCATTTGACCTCCCCCATCATTGATCCTCCCAGTCGGCATTGCTTGTATGGTGGCTCGTGTGGTAGGATGTGGCTCACAGCGCCTGTAGGCAGCCAATAAGTTAAGCCCGGATGCCCTGTATGGATCACTACCGACCAGGAGTTACACAGTACGTCCCATTGTACCTCATACTCAAGATCACAATACAATACTCTATTCCTATCCTTAACCCGAATCCTATACCTAAATCTAACCGCCTAATCCCATTTAAATCTGAGCCACTAACCTAATCCTCTTTTCCTTTTACTTTAAAAACTTTCGTTAATTTCTTAAATTTGCTAATAGGAATATCGTGGTATAAGCTGGGTGCTGGGGAGCAAGAGCTGGGTGCCGGCTAGGCCGTCCCATCAATTAGTGGCGGAAGTCAAATGGATGAGTGCTCGAATTAACCTTAACCTAGGTAGGGAGATTGTAATTCTTACAATAGTTCTATCTAACGGATCACCAAAAATGTCTTGAACCTGAGCTCTTTAGAGCTGTAAGTAGGTAAGAAATGATCCCTGTCAATAGCGCCCGTTGGGCATAAGCATAAGCGGGGTCCTCAACTCAACTGTCTCAACTGACTGTCTTCGCATCTCACTAAAAACAACCTCGCAATATCTACCTATCCTTCTCACCTGATAGACTCATGATGGGAGAAACAGGCGTGTCTTCTTCGGCTGGAGCACAGAAGCCGTGCCGCAAACTGGTTCAGCAAAAGCTCTCACACTATTGGGCTCTCCCGGACGCTCAATCTCGCCCAACGTCAACGTTCCGCTTCCTGGACCTACCGCCGACCATCCGGCAAGAGATCTATCGACTTGCACTAGATTTTGAGCCTGGCCAATTTACCTCCCTCAATCATGTGCCGCCGTCGGCCGTACCTACTGTTAACTGGATGCTTAACCACCCCAACGAGCTCTCACCGCCAGAAGACAGTCAAGAGCTAGAGGATGAAACTTATGAAGACTTTTCCCCCGACCCCTGGCCTTTTGAACCCATCCACAGTCTTTTTCTTGTCTGCAGGACTATCCGCGATGAGATCCGAGATGTCATCTTCTCTGAGGGTGTCATCGCTGTCAGCTCGCTCCGTTACGGCGGCCTCCGCATCCTAGAGGAGGTTGGCCCTGTGGCCTGGCGAGCCCTGCGAACCCTCGTCGTTGACGTCGGATCCTGTCACTGCCTCTCAGAAATGTGTGTTGCCGACGGATGGCCAGCAGGAGGAGTATTTACGCGCGATGAGGATGAGGAGTTATTCTTCGGCAACAGCCTCCTCAAAGACAGGTCACATTTTAAACGCCTCGACACGGTCATCCGTAAGGATAGAGCAACTCTTTCTCAGTGGCAGAGAATCTGCGAAGCCATCGCCACGCATACGCAGCCGGATAGACTTGAGCTATTCTTGGTCTGCGATGCGTGGGACCTCGAGATGGCGCATCACATCGTCCAGCCGCTCTTTTCATGGCCTCAGCTTCGAAATGTTGCCATCAGCTTTGCGGTGCGGTCCCCCCAAACCTGGGGCAAACTACTCGAGTTTTCCAAAGATACAGTTCTCCAGCTTTTGGACCGTCCACGCGACCTTGCGCCATTCCGGTTCTTGGAACTCCCGACTGAGCTGCAGACCAAAATCCTCGAGTACACGCTGTTGGCGGATGCTCAGGTTATAAGAATGAATCTCGATGGACCCATTAGTATTTGTATGAGTCCGTCTCGGAGAAACTGTTGTAAAATGCAGTATTTGAAGACCGGCGAAGATGAACCCGTCTACCCAGATGCAATGAAGTGGCCCCGACACGACCGTACTCGTGCCGTGTTTTGCAAAAACCAGAGCTTCGCATTCTCCATGGCGTGTCAAGACAAGCTTTTGCCTTCCGCATGGTTCGGCGTCAGTCGTCGGTTCAGAGAAGTGGCGCAGGACGTTTTCTACTCTGATGCGAAGTTCGAGGCATATGGATGGAAGGAGACTTGGCTTAAACCCTCGGAACCCAGCTTTAACGCCGACGAGGATCGATGCGCACCACAGTGCTTTCTTGAGTTCCTAAGAGGTCTTGGTATCGACGCGCTGCGCAGAATGAGGAAGCTACGCCTCGTTTTCCCTCCGATGGAACCAAGCTATCTGTACCCAGGGCGTCGATCCTGGGGCATGTGGCTCGAGGCTCTGGACATACTACAAACAAAGGTCGACTTATCGAGGCTGGAGCTGACTGTCATCGTTGCCAAGCATACATGGATTCCTGACCGGCATAGGGCGATTCGAAGGGGCCAGTATGCCGAGTTCATCGAGCGGCAAGAGCCGGGGATGCTGAGGCAATACAAGCAGATCTTTGAGCCGGTGAAGAGGCTTGCTGGGTTGAAGGATCTCTTCATCCATCTCGCATGGCCATTCAGAGAGGGAACAGAAAGCGTTAGATGGGCAAACGAGCAGATGATTGAGCAGAGTGTCATGGGCGAATCGTATGACTCCATGAGTCGTGGCAAGCCGCCCAAGACGTTTTGGTCCCAGCCAGGGTACATTGACTGGTACTCTTGAAGTCTCCCGACAGGATCCTGGGCTGAAATTGGAAATCTTTATTGTTGTTTACCTATGGAATTCCTCAGTGCTTTAAATTTACTTGAATACCATGCGTACTTACTTGTTGAGCCCTTGCACTATGAAGCACTCTCTTTTACAATTTATTTTGACCAGAATAATTCTATAGTAAACTAGAACTGTAACAGTAAAGTGTCAAGACAGTCTTGACAGGCAATTATCTCTAATAAGTCAAGTAATATGTAAGAAGTTAACCCCTCGTCCGTGCTAGTCGGGGGACCAACAGCCACTCCGGATCCGGATTTATTTAACACCAGCCAAGAATCCTGTCGCACGCACCAGGCATCTCTCCTCTGCTTACTTCCCACGTCCTCAAACATGGCTCCTAATCGTCACTTCTCGAGACTCTTCCCCAGTAGGAATAAAGCAGAATCCCAGAAACCCGCTGCTATCCCTAAACGAGAGCCTGTCAACATAATCACAAAAGACCCGGTCCCTCTAGATCCTGCGAGACCATCTCTAGCCCAATTGCCAGACCTTGTTCTGCGACGTATTTTCACTCTTCTCCATGAATCGCGCCCCGAGGATATTCTGACAGTGGCATCACTGACTTCATCGCTCTATCAACAAGCTCGTTATGTCCAGCATAGCCATGTACATATCAACCTCGACATGAGCAGGCATGTTCTCGACCGCCTTGATCTGATTAAACGCCTCGGCCAATCCTCAGCAATCCGCAGGCTGAAGGTGACCAGTCGTAATTATGAAGAAGACAACGAGAAGAGCAATGAGATCCTGGGCCGTCTCGCTGACATGCTGTCCGGTATGACAGGGCTGCGTCACCTGGATTGGGACATTGGTTCTGTTCCTACCGGACCGTACGGTGCTGAGGGCTCAACGGCTGTACCCATTCCCGTATCCATCCTGAAAACGTTATCCATGAGCCTACAATTGCACACCTCGGTCTTCTGCAATCCAACCATTGAGTCCCATAAGCAGGCTCGCTCATTCCTGAACCGTCTCGAGGGTAACAGGAACCTCCACACGCTCTCAATCAGGGTCATTTTCAGGGAGAATGAGGAGTATATGTGCCTCAAAACCATGCATGCCCTAAAGAAAGTGCTTCTCTCGTGTCCTAATCTCACCAAGATTCCTGCGGTGGAGGTGTGGTATCCCCGTGGAGGTTGCTGGGCAGACGGCCCCCCAATCAGCGGTTTGTACTGCGGTTTGGGCCTGTTGGGGGGCGAGAAGTTGCCGGTCCTCGAGGAGTTGGGAATGGATTCCTATCCATGGGGCATAACGGGAGCGCCGCAATGCCAAGGATATCAAGGCAACCTCTGTGAATGGGATGAGTGGGCTCACATATTCGATTGGTCGCGGCTCGCCCGGCTGAACCACATGACATGTCCCCTGCAAGACGCGATAGCCCCCAAACTGACCTCTCTCAGGGAGCTTGTCACTGATAACGAGGCTGAGTTTCTGGTTAACGTTATCTCGCCGCTGGAGCTGTTAGATATTCCAAGCTGGGACAGTGTGACGGGCAAGCCAGAAGTCATCGCTCACTTCGGGACGACACTACGTGAGCTGAGGATACACCAAATAGAGCAGCTTTGGCACAGAGAAGTAAGTATGGTGGCAGCTTCAGACCTCGTATATCTCAGCAAAAGCCTGCCGCATCTTGAAACGATAGCTCTCGATATTCCCCGAGCCAAGGATTCTCAAGATTGGCCCTACGGAGCGCTGGATGCCATCGCCGCCTTTCCCAGTCTACGCACTGTCGAGCTGTGGTTCCCGCTGGGTAGCAGACCACCTGCCCCAACACCAATTCTCACGGTATCGTCGGCACGCCGCCTCTTTTACTACTTACGAGAGCGGAACGAAAGGATACAGTTTGTAGTGCTTCATTCTGGCTCACCATACTTGGGCCCTCCGAGCAGGTTGGAGCGCAGTATGAGGGCCGGCTTAGGTCCGAGATGGTCCTGGGACAGACACAACTACATGACATTTGAATGCAGTATGGTTTACGACGGCGAGAGCTCCGAACAAGAAGGTTGGCTCAGAGTAGCGTGTCCGCAGCTGAGCACTGAGATGAATGAAGAGCTTCATCAATTAGCTGACCAGACTGACAGAGAGCTATCGAACCCGATAGAGCTCGATGAAAAAGGATTGCGTCTGTGGGTGGCTTTGAATGGGCCGCTCGACAAGACTCGGTGGGACGCCTGGGACAAAGAGCAGTGGCAACGCTACGCGTGTGGTCAAAAGGAGAGGAAGAGACAGAGCAAACCATTGCATAGGTTAGTTGTTGGGCCAATTAAACGTGTATGGAAACGATAGAGGGCATGCAGATGTATCTGTGTCCTGTTGAAGTCTACAAAGTCTTGTTCACATCAGGATATTCACAGTACATACTTATGGTCCCTTCCACATCTGCTATTTCAGCTAGCCATGTTCAAATGCCTGTTGTAACCGTATAATGCCTCATTGTTGGCTCTAAATGCGACGATGATTCCAAGTTAAGCGTTATATCAAGTCTCAAGCTGATGTCTTTCGGCTAGCCATTTATGACCCTTTTATCTTGGCCACCATATAGTTTTGCGACGCTTTAGAGTCTAGATAAGTAGCATACTGGCATCCAACCTAGCAAACAGGCTATTCTTCCTTGTCGGATTCTGTTTTATGCATTTCCCTTACCCTTCGTTGCACCCACTCCTCACAGCTCACCTCTTCGTACTTTTTCGTCTCTCCCTCGCCGACACATGTATCCAACACGCCACAACTCTCGTTGAGGTTGAACCCAAAGAAGAAGGGCATGCTAATCCTTTCTTTGCCACTCCAGTTCTGTGCCCGGTGTACGGTGCTGATGTACTTGTCGTTGGTGATGCGCTGCAAGTAGTCTGCTATGTTGACTACGAAAGTCCCGGGGATGGGCGGTGCGTTGAGCCACTGTCCTTGCCTGTTGAGAACCTGGAGGCCGCCGTTGTTGTCCTGCCATAGTATCGTGAATAGCTGAAAGTCTGTGTGTGACCCAATAGATACGAGGTCAAGTCCGTCATTCCCTGGTGGCGGACTATCGATTGCCGGGTAGTAGTTCAAGGCCAGCGACGCGTCAGGATGCGAGAATTTGGCATCGAAGAAGTCTTCAGGAAGTGACAAAGAAAGAGCAAAAGATCGCACTAGGGCCCGCGCTAGAGTGAGACACGATTGCCAATATTTGATGACGGAGTCTTTGAAATGTGGGAGATTGGATGTAGTCTCCCAGACAAAATCCTCCATGCGCAAGTATTTGCCGATGGGTGGCGGAATTGCATTCACGTCGGATACAGATGCATCGTATCTGGGATCATAGGTCCAGGAGAATGTTTCGCGGACATCAATCGACTCGGAAGAGTTGATCCGCTGCGAGTCCAAGGGTTTATATCCGTTGAAGTATTTCGACTGCTTGGCGTTTGCCTGCAACTTCACGTCCAGAGGCTGCCGGAAAAAGTCCAGACACGCAGAACACGCCGAATCGGTGACATCTGAGGGGATTCCATGGTTGGTAATGTAAAAGAAGCCGTTGTTGGCAGCCGCATCACGGATTTGCTGAGCAACAGAGGCACGCTGGGATGCGGAATCGCTAAAGACACCGGAGACGTCGATAACGGGAATCTCCGACGGCGTAGCATCTCGGAGAGGAGACTTGAGAACGGTTCGGTAGACGGGACCGTTGCCGGATGACAGGCGCAGTTGCGTAGTGTCTGCTTTTGCCGCAGAGATTGTTTGGGAAGCCATTCTTTTCGGTTGGTGTCAGAGTAGATCAATAAAGCAGATTCATCAGGGCTGTTCTGGGTTCAATAGCCAACTCCAATGCTTGGATTTGGTTGAAGATACAGCACACCGGATCACTATCTTGCCACGATGTCGGTGATAAGCGTGCAGAACTTGGCGGGATGAATTGGGTCTAAATATGATAGGCAACCAATAACCTGATGGTCCGACAAGATTACCCAGACAGGCAATTTCTCCTCTCCCCCGCATTCCGTTTATCAGTCAATCTCTCCCCATGGTCGCTCTACTCCTTCACGGTTGTTATCATCTCAGGCCCGGACTTGAGCTCCCCTCGCTCAAATCCATCCTCGGCCGAGTCCGTCTCTATCAGCTTCTTCCCCTCCTGCCTTATCTCGCAGACCCTGACCACGACGACCCAGATGCACATGCCGCAGATAAAGCCCAGGCTTGCCTTGAAACCCTTGCCAAACTGCGGAGCGTCCGTGACAGGGTACAGAAACTGCTGGATTACGGTGGTGAGCGACGCGCCGCATGAATTCATGATGGCCAGAGTCAAAGCTCTGACTTGGGTGTCGCCAGAGGTCAGAATGTTGGCCCATGAGTAGTACATGGGTGACAAGGGTCCGTCAGTGCCAGCAAACATGTAAGAGACGATGCGTAGGCCGAGTGGAATGTTCCACACAACGAGGCAGATGGTGCCGAAGAGGAGAATACAGAGGTTGAACGCGACGGCCACCATTCGGTACCCTGTAGCGTCTACAAAAATATTGAGGGCCAAGGTCATGACAATATTCCAGCCGTTGATGGCAGTAGGGATGTTGTTGACCTGGTACAGGGACCAAGTGTGTTCTGTGTCATTCTTCAGGTACAGCTGCATCACTGTGTTGGCAACCTTTCCAACTGTGGTGTTCCAGAACCTGCGGTGATTCATTAGCAGTTGGAGCTTTTCATAGAGCGTCCTCTTTGCTTACATCCATAAGATGGTCAAGACGTAGAGCTGCCACGACTTGGCCGCGCGAAGAAACAGACTCCAAGTAAAGTTGCTCGTCTCCTCGCGTCCATCCTCGGCCAGTCGCTCCACGCATCGTTGCCTATCTTGAGCGCTGAGATAGAAAGCCTTCGTGTTGTACGGCGTGTCTGGAAAGAAGATTGCGCCGTAGATTGCGACGATGATAGTAATCACACCATCAATAATAAAGACCCATCTCCATGCTACGAGTCCATTCTTGCCATCCAGGCCAGCAAGCACGGCACTTTGGAGGAAGCCACTGACCATGGTGCCGACATAGGCAGCGCACGCAAAGATGGCGGTGCGTTTACCAATCTCAGACTTCTTATACCACGATCCAATAACGTACTGCACGCCAACGAAGCAGGATCCTTCAAGGAATCCAACAAAGAAGCGAATTGGGTAAAGCTGAGAGTCATGAGTCAAGATGGACAAGTGTGGTAAGAGCATGTGTGTTTACCTGATGCACGCTGGTGACAGAATAAGTACCAATTGTGAGAAGGGCCCAAATAAGCTCCAGACCAGGAAGAAGAAATCGCGGTGGAATCCAGGTGAGTAAAATGTTGGCAGGTATCGGCCCCAGAATCTGTCCAACTGAGAAGCATGTCGAAGCCAAGTTGTACTCAGTTCCATACATTTCAAGGTCCTCCTTCATGCCGCTGACATAGGCATTGCTTAAATTCGCCTGGTCCAGCCATTTCGTAAAGTAGGCGAGGCAACCGTAGGTCAGAATGAAGAAGTCAATCTTGAAGAGAAGCTTCCTCTCGCTGGACGAGGTGCCTTTCGGATACCATATGAAGAACTCTGGACGTTCATTCCCGTAGAAGGATGCGAACAGGTTGGTGACATAGAAGGAGAGAGAGGAAACCATTATGACTAATCCTTCAATGTTGATTTGGTACAAGACATGAATGAGTTGTATGTACGCCGGGACCGAGAAATATTTACATGATGCATGAACGCATTTTTTGGCCAAGATAGGCCAAGACAATCCTCTATATCAGGACTTATACAAGGCCTTGTCGGTTGCTATCTCTCGGTAAGAGCTGACTATCACGCGTTACTGCATTGGTGAGGTGATCATGTACGCGATAGGCAATTTGATACGATCTGTCGGGGTGTACCCGACAAGGCGAGAGGGGAGAGCGGGGTTGGGCAAGATATCACACAATACGTACGGATTAGCAGATAAGAAGTTCCGTCATCCTCGGTTAGAATTAGACATGTTACATCAACTTTGGACTGCAAAGAGAGCAAGAGTCAAATCAATTTGAACGAATCTAATCCAAAACGTATCACAATGACTGAAGTGAGTGTCTCGCCCGCCTTGGGCACAACTCAAACAGTGCCAGCTCATGTCCAGGACGAGAGCAAATATGTCTACTTCCATTCGGGGTCTGAGGCAACATACCGCAAAGTATCGGAGAAACCTTCATCTTTCACATCAATACCCACGATAGATATCGCAGACATTGATAGTCCGTCCCTCGAGGTGCGCAAGAGGATTGCCAAGGAAATCTACGATGCTTGTCGAAACTGTGGATTTTTCTACATTACGAACCACGGAGTGCCAGAGGATGTAATCAAGGATACCTTTGCTTTGCTGGCCAAGTTCTTCGCTCTTGATTTGGACACTAAGATGGATGCCCACATGCAAAAGAATCCAGCTTTGAGAGGATATGAGCCAATGTTGGAAACGAGGCTAGATTCGAGAACAAAAGGCGGTCAGTTTATATCAAATGAGGTCTGCCCGCGTTTACTGATGTTCTATCAGATATCAAAGAAGCCTTTACCATGGGCGACTGCGCAATCGAGGTCGAGCAGGACTACGTGGGCAAGACGGGCAATCAACCTCCTCCACATATCACGAAGCCACAGAACATCTGGCCTGCTGATGCTCCGTGGTGGCGTGATGGGTTGTACAAGTATTACAATCATATTTTGCCCCTTTCCATGAAGCTTGTACGAATATTTGCCCTCGCTTTTGATTTGGACGAGTCTGCATTCGACCAATTATTCCAATTTCCCATTACCGGAATGAGAGCGCTGCATTATCCTCCAACCCCAACGGATGATGGGACGTTCAATGTCGGCCTGGGGGCACATGCGGACTTTTCATGTAAGTAGCTCCTCACTAGGGACATGCAGTAACTGACTATCTTCACATAGGGCTCACCCTCGTCTTGCAAGATAGCGTGCCGGCATTAGAGGTCCTCAACCAGGATGGCCTCTGGGTCGACGCACCTCCCAAGCCCGGGACCTTTGTATGCAACGTCGGTCAGTATCTGGAACGACAGACAAATGGCTTGTTCCAGGCAACGGTCCATCGGGTCCGGAACAAGACAGGCCAAGAACGATATTCGCTGCCGTTCTTTCTGACGCTGGACCCTGACGTTAACTTGCAAGTGCTGGAATGTTGCAAGGAGCAAGGGGAGGATTCCAAATACGAAAGCATTAATGTCGGCGACTTGTACATTAGGAGGGTGTTGCCGGCGAGACCAAAACACCCAACAAGCATCAAATACAAGGATGTGCCACAAGAGCAATGGAGTTACAGCATGCTTCTCTCTTAACGGATTCTTAGGAGAGTATCACTTTTGGTAGATACAATATAAAATTCAGTTGATATGAGCGCAGGCAGAAAGTTGTCAACGGATTCAGCTGAAGGATCTATTTGTCGAGCTTCTATTTACATGGAATGCGAAAAGACTTGAAAGGAAGATCGAGGTGACCTGGTAGACGTAGAATAAGTCACATAAGTTCAACGCGGCTACCATTTCGAACGAAGCATGTTCCTATCCAGGGTTAGGAGAATTTGACGTGGTAAAGATCGATGAGAAACAACCTTGGTGCCAACCATCCTATGTGACACGTACCAAATTAAGAAATGCGAGATTCCCCGTTGTGGCGTTACTGAGCTTCGCGGTGAGAATTTTTGAGATGCTGCGACTGTGATTCGTGATCCAATCGCTGCAAGAATAGGTGTCCACCGTGAGGAGTAAAGCCCATGACCTACGATGACCCCGTGTCCTGTGCAGTAAGATATCTATTCTGCTCCAGTCGTCAACTACCCAGAAAAGAGTTTTGATCAAATCTGCAAGATGCTACATGCACTACTCTTTTGTCATGAACTTCGCAGGAGTGAACAGTGGCTTGAACGTCAGCATCTGGGTTGTGGCTTTGCTTTCGACCGCACCAATATGCATTCACGCATTTGCCGACATTTTCACTTACACGTTCGTCCAAAAATGCCTGTTTTTTTTTATATAGATTTGGCCGAATAACAAAATATAAAACAAACGGTCAAGCCATTATTCTCGCACTGCAGCTAGAAGGAGTACATCTACTAATGAGCAAACTACACTAGCAACAAGAGTCACTCTGACATCTGTTTTAAGCTCGTCCTGACTTCTTGTCGTCGGTTCAATCAGGGCCTAAGTATGGCAATCCGCTTAGAAAAACCATTTGGGGGTGAATGGGGGACTGGCTCACCCTCTGCGAATTTGCCAGACTGCGGCTGCCCTCTGCCACATTTCCCGTAGAAACTGGCCTCAGGTAATCCGTAATGGAACTTTTGCCATTAAAACAGACTACTAATCTTGAAGGGGCAATATGTGCGAAGCTGTGTTGGCTTGGTGATGCTGCTGGGATAAACCACTTGACCACTTCAAACATTTCTGCCTTGCTTTCGCGCTGACGCGTCGCTTCGAAGCTCTAGGCACACAGTAATTGCCGTCGGCAAATATTAGCCAACCGTTACTCCCTTAGGCGAATTCTCAAGCAGAGGTTGATGCAGTCATCCTCGTATATGCAGTGGATCTGCATCTGGATGCGAGTTGAATGCCTCAGTGACTGCGGCTGCATGACTAGAGGGAAGCCTTGACAATTACAGGACACAGAAGTTTCAAGGTTGATTGGGCTACAAGCCACACGGACTGGCACATTGGCATGTCCAAGGTAAAGATAAGAAGAGCGGCAGGTGAAAATTTGCAGAGGGCTTCGGGTGGTGGCAAAGCCGACTGGCTCATCCCGTGTGATTGAAAACCGTGAATAATCAACAACCATCCGTCTTGCCGAAGTCACCTTGCAGCAGCCGAGCATTAGCGGCTTATGTATTTCCAGCCACCAAGGTGGACAGGACTGACAAAAGGGATCAATTCGGTTTTGACTTTCTCACGCTGTCACATGCTGCTGACACAAGTTGCATTAGGTGATTTGCAAGCCTCAAAATTAAGGATCCTTGTCGATGATTACCGGTATGCCTACCACCTTCCTCTCAGAGGTGAAGTAGTCAAGGAAGTCAGCTCTAATTTGTCAAAGAATCTTCGTCATCCGCTGTCTGTTAACCATCCCAATCGATACTGATATACCTAGGTAGGTAGCTGACGGGTATGCGGGAATAATATATTCCGCAAGACGACCAGGCACAAGTGGCTTGTCAAACGCCCGACCACTCATTCAAATCATTCACAAGATCATTATTTACTGGAGATGCGCATCTCCAGACACTGAGGACGTCACTACGAAGATCAAATCTATAGCCTCTTCCGGCTTGTTACTATTTCTCTTAAGGTACAGGCAGACCTCTTTCCGACTTTATACATTTCCGCTGAACCTCTGCCATAGCCTCTACATACTTGACCCATCTCGCTTCCAGAACCTACGAGTCCCCCTTGGCAGATAATCGGGTTAGTAAGTTACATGGCCACAGTATAGGCCATAAGCTAACAAGCCCTTTGTGTCTTATTAAAGTCTTGACAACGCGTCGGCCGGCTCAGCGCTGAAGCACACAAACGATGTCGGGAGCGGAAATCTTC
>JALNIO010000667.1:0-12350 GCA_023509875.1 Rugonectria rugulosa | reverse complement strand
AAAAAAAAAAAAGAAAAACTCGTTAACCGCCCTGGGGTCTCCTCGGTCTCGCTCGATATAGAACATGACGCCTCCAAAGTCAACGGGCACAACGAACCTGTCTCACACCCTCCCCCCCAGGGCTCGCGAACGAGGATCCAGCAACGGCTCGGAAAGCATCTCTGCGTGTTCGGCAAAAGAGAAACCGAAGAGAAAGAAAAAAGAAAAAAGGTTCCTTCTTAAAACCTTCACTCATGTCTCCCGTTGCTTGCTCGCCTTGCCCGAACCGATGGCCATGACCATGGCCGAAACCGTCATCCGCAAAGCTTGTGATCGCTGTCACGCCCAGAAGCTCAGTTGCAAGCGTGACAAGGACGAGTCGTGCGAGCGGTGCCTCCGTCTCAAGACCGAGTGCAAGTCGAGTCCCTCTCTCCGGTACAAGAAGGGCAGCCAGCAGCAGCAGCAGCAGCAGCAGCAACAGCAGCAACAGCAAGCTCAACAGCACCCTTCTCAACATCAGCAAAGACTCAACTCACCCCCCAGACGCCGCTCCCCCAAGCGACGGCGAACGGATAGCGATCCTAGCCTTGTCCCACCCGACGCGGGTACGCGCCCTTGTCTTGAAAGTGTTGGATCACCGACTCACCTTGCCGAAGCAGTGCCAATAGTCTCCCATACGGACGGCTTGACCAAGAGTCTCGTCACACCCGATCCGGTCCTGGAAATCGGCGACTTCAACTTCAACTTTGACCCGCTTGGGTTGTTCTCCTCGAGCGAGCCCGAGTATTTATCTCATCCGGGAGTCCCCGGTGTTGAACGAGTTCATCATCCTCAACCACATCCTCACCCTCACCCTCATCATCCTCACTCTCACCCCCAAGCTCAAGCTCAAGCTCAACCTCCTCCAGCCTTCGCCGACTCGTGGGAGCCGCGGCTCGCACCCAACGCATACTCAGTCGCACCAGACACTCTGATACCGAGTGACGCACTTCAGCCTGTGCTCCAGGGCCCTGGGCAAGGTTGTGTACCTGAGCACGGCAGCTCTGACAAGCGCGCGCAGAGGACGAGGCAGCGCCCCAGGCAGATTCACCTAGGCGACCAGGTCGGGGAGACACCAACGCAGCCGCCGCCGTCGCTGGTTCGAGACGTGCGCCCGCTTCCCTGGATGGCGCAGCTGACCGACATCAACACGCGGTTGCTGGACCTCTCGTCGGTCCTGCCGCCGCCGCAGGAGACGATGCGGGCTCGGCAGTTTGGGAGGCCGACCGACGAGAGGTTCAAGGCGACGGGGTTCCCAATTGACGAGATGTTCAAGCTGACCAGGCGCGTCGCCGACATACTCGAGCAGCCGCCCGGCGACGCATCCGAGGCAATCGACAGCTCGGACCCGGGCAACGCAATGCTGATGCTGTCGACTTACACACGGCTGCTGGACATGTACCAGAGAGTGTTTGCGCTGGTGCACGCCGAGTTGCGGCAAACGGCGACCAAGACCAAGTTCCGGTTCTGGAAGCTGCCCGACGTGACCGTGGGCTCCTTTGCGGTGCAGTCGTCACCGTTCCTGCAGATGTCTCTGACGGTGCAACTGGCTGAGGAGTTCCTGTCGCAGCTCCGGCGCTGGTCGGGAGCGCCCATCGAGTCAGCGTCGACGTTCGCGAGGGCCGTGGATGTGTCGTTTCAGGCCTTCCGCGAGAGGGAGGAGGAATTAGCCAGGCACCTGGTGGAGTTGCGGAGCGAGATCGAGGCGCTATTGGATTCCTGAGGGCGAAAGGGGCGGCTTTGGCGGCGAAGGGGACTGGACTGGACTGTGTCTGTTTGGCTGAGGCTCCAGACTATTGGCCGCACTAGGTCGTGTTTTATCGATTCGAATGTTTGTTAGTTTGGAACTTGTCCGGATCGACACAAAAGGAGATTACAGTTTGTCTTCCACCTGGCCATGGCCGCGCACACCGAGTATTTTCCTAAGTTATTCGACTGTCTCTAGATGTGTCATGTTCTAACAAGTTAGTATCGTTCAGCCACTCATTCCATGCGAGTGGATAGAGAAGTTAGTTGTTTGTCTCAATATGCACCAAGCCAACAATTTGACCCCTTTCCGCCATCTTGAACAGCCAACTGAGCAAGCAAGCAAGTCATTACGGTCATCTATTCGATAGAACCAATAGCGAGTGGAGTCGATGGGGATGACTTCAGACAAATCTGGTTCAGCTTCCCCAGATAGGAACGAATCTTGCCGTGCCAAGGGAGCCACCATATCAAAAACTTCCCATGTTGGGCCAACAGGGCTGAACTGCGTGATGCACGCTAAGGGGTAGTATATGATGGTGACTGCCCGCACCCTCTGGTCAGGGGCAAGACTGTCGTGAAGGAGGTATCGCCAAAGGAGTCACCATGAAGAGTCTGTCATTCATTTCGGCCTTGACTGTGCTGTCCGCCACGGCGGCGGCAGCTGGCAGTGGCCCATCCTACTTCTTCACCTTGTAAGGAGCCCGTCGACAACAACGATGAAGAGGATGAAGAGGCTAACGAGAGCAGTGGCGATTCGTACACGAGGAACAACTGGGACCCCAACGTTAATACATGGCCCTCGGACGACCTTCCCATGGGCGTCGTCTCTCCCGGCGACACTTCCTCAGGTGGACTGAGCTGGCCCGGGTACATAATACAGCAGTTCAACACCACCAAGGTCTACCTCTATGACTTTGCCGTCGGAGGCTCCGTCACGCAGAAGTTGACGGCCACCGGCGATATTGGCGTCGCGGACCCCCTGAGACGTGACTTTGTGCAGCAGACGGACCTCTTCCTCTCGACTGTCGGCCAGCAACCCGTCTCTGCTCCGTGGACCGCCGACAACAGCTACGTCGGTCTCTGGGTGGGAGGCAACGACATGAGGGAGCCGTGGTCACTCACCAACTTTACCAACTACGACAAGGTTGCCGACATCTTCATCGCTCAGTGCGAGAAGCTGTACACGGCCGGTCTGAGAAACTTCATCTTCTTGACTATCCCTCGTAAGTGCTTGCCAACGCTGGGGATCAGATGATGTACTGACCATACATGCGTAGCCCGATATCTGACCCCGAAACTGTACCATCCCAACACTCAGACTTACGCAATAAACATCAATGCCACCTCCTATCTGAACGGAAAGCTTCTGAACCGAATCTCCTCATTTGTTGCCGAGCACAGCGACGTCAACTCCAAGGTCGTCGACACGTACGGCGCCTTTGTCACGGCATTCCAGAACCCCCGAAAATTCGGCAAGCTCAACAAGACATGCTTTGGCCGTGGTCAATATTGCGTAAGTTCTTCTGCAAGCCAAATCATACGACAAGGCAAGACTGATAAACTTGCAGCTGTGGTTGAATGACTACCACCCGACGACTCTCATTCATCAGCTCGTGGCCGTCGACGTTGCCAAGGCATGGAACTCTGGACCTTTCGCCTGTCCCACTACCGTCAAGTACTGCGTGAGCACACCCAAGCCCAAGCCTCTATAAGACGGTCGGTCGGTGTTTGATATACGACTTGCTGGTACTGTGCGTGCGGTACAAGAGTACAGGACAGGGATGTATTGGATCATCGGTCCCGAGGTGTCGGAACCGGAAGGTGAAACAGCTATCCGCTAGCAGGTCGGCAGATCAGTTGGCCGACGTTTACTTTGTATTATTATATTGTAGAAGTACGGTGTGCAAGTACCGGTAACTAAGTTGTAATATTCGGAGGCGTGGTAATACTTGGTACCAGCTGTTGATGCCCAACGGGGCCTGATTCACGAAGCATACTGTGCTCGTCATTTCCGTTGATCAACCACGTTATATTTTCCAGTGTTACACAGGATTTGCAAGCGAACGGTCGCATTGCAATGCGGTTGAGATGGCGACATGGAGTATTCGTGAGTACGCAGTACTTGTACGTAGCAACAGCGAGGGGTGCCCTTTATGATTCACAAGGGCCGGGCTCCCTTGCAGCACAGATCCCCCGGCAACGCTGGAATGAGCAGGCTCTCGAGGGAGAAATAACCTTACGAATGCCTCGCCTGGGAACCAATGCAGCCGTAGCCCCGTCCGTCTCGCCATTTCCAGCTGTCTGGTTCCGCGAATCCCTGGACTCCGAGAAGTGGCCCGTCGCATGGGCATGACATGGCATGGATCTCTCGACCGCCTCTCGACCGTCGGGCGCGACCCGACAATGTCCATTACAAGAAGGGATTCGCAAGGCGTGCAGCTCTGACCAGGTGAAGTTTGGGACAGATCGCCCACTGGCAACGGGACAGGGCCAGAGGGTGCAGGTGGTCCCGAGACAATTGGTGTCATACCTTGAATGTGCAAGCCAGGCATCTCCAGGGTGAAGGTGCATTCTTGCCAGGTGAAACCGACCTCACCCCTCCCTCGAATAAACATCATCACTTGGGGTTGCACCTGGACGCGTCACATCTCATTCTCGGCCGTTGGAGGGAACCGCCAGGCTAACTCGTCTCCAAGGACCCAGGACTCTGGACCTGGGAACCAATATCCCTGAACCGACCTGGTCATGGCGGAAAGGCGTGCTTGGATCGACGGTATCAAATGGCTCCGAGCTCAGGGCCAAGTTCAACTGGGCTAGATCGGTGTCGACAAATCCCAGACCGTCTTCGCCGAGGCGTCCTGCCCTCCAGGGAATCTCGAACCCTGGCGGCCCCGAGAGCGAGAGCACCTCGTAACATGGCGCTGGACCGGTTATCAAGGTTTGAGTAGTGGGCGCTGTCCCGAACCGCTGGCCTGTTTCGCTTCGGGCGGGCAAGGCGCTATAGCTGCCGTAGAGGGGGCCACAGGCTGTGTAGAGGTGTCGAGTTGTTTGCCGGAGAAATAGTTGATGGGACTAAGGAGTATGATCGGTGAAACCCGTGCCATGCCGCCGTGCTGGGCGTACAGGGCACTTCGTAGGACAATGGCCACCTACAAGTACAGTGCTCCGTATTTGACAGCGGCAATCCTCTGCCAAAGAAACCTCCCTCAGCCTCTCGTGCATGTCCTCTCCCAGATCAATGCAGGCGTGGTCAATGCAGTTGTCGGATCTTATCATGACAACCGACCGGAATCCGAACACCTGCCCCAGGCTTTACCTCCAAGTACATTGTAGCTTCCTCTGCGTGTCGCGCTTGGGGCGGCATCTTTTTTATTTGCAGTGCAGCATGAACCCGGCTTTGATCTGCGGCGAGAAAAGAGGCAAGAACACTACCAAGACCTAGGGAGACGCACCCTGTACCCGTATCGTCCTCTTGCAGCTTCGGTTACTGACCAGAGAAATGAAAACTCTGAAGTCTGGGGTATGACCTGCGGGACTGCCGGGGCGACATGCGGCTTCGGATGGCTTGCGTGAATTGCCTGGCTCTCCCTTTCTCTCTTTGCTTCTTTTTCATCCGCCGATGCCTGCTTCCGGCAGGCTACAGCTGTCAAAGAAGCGGTCTGCGTCAACTAGACCAGCTAGTGCCCGCTGTCCAAGTAAACGTTCGCCAACACCAGTCTCGTGGAATAAGAATGCGGGTAGATGGAGACGTCATGCAGCAGCTGCAGCAGCGACTTGTACAGTAGTTGCCGGCGGTCATGGCATGGCAATGGCAATGGCGATAGTAATAATCAGACAGCCGAGCTAACGAGGCAAGGAACCCGAACCCGTAATCTCTGCACCCGATGGCGCGTCTTGTTTCCTCCCTTGTTTCCTCCTCCTTGCCTCCTCGCAACCAGCTTCTCGGGAACCTCTAGTTCACGACTGCAAGGGCCGTCCCGTTTACACAGTCGCTCTACCCGGTTCTGTGGCGGTCTCAGGGCAAACTAGCACAGGTTATGGCGGAGTAGGATCGAAATGGCCTCAATCGAGAGGCAGAAAAAAGCAACGTTTCTAATGAGCTTCCACGACATCCTTGCTCGTGGGCCGGTGGGTTTCCTACACGGTCAAGTGCTCGTGAAGCCATCGGCCAAGTGGTACAGCTGTACTTTGTCTTTTGTATGTATGTCAGAGACGACTGGTTGTGACACCTCACCAGACTCAGGCCTGACAACGCACCTGCCTGTAGGCGTGCCATGTAGACAAGCACTCCAAAGAAAAAGACGCTGTAGAGGTTGCTGCACATGCACGCTCTTTCCACCATAAAGAGTAATAAGGATGCAAATCCTCTGTCGGCAGCTGTAGATGGCAAGCTCCACAGCTCCGTCGCTGGGGTGCCAGTCGAAGCCATCCTCAGGGTGTCAAGGTGTGCACCACCAGACTGGTGAGGCGTGCTGGATGCGCCAGATTGCGTGGAAGCTCGAAGCGATGTTTTACCACGTACCTTGTCCGTTTGGGGCCCATCCTGATGAATGAAGATAGACTCAAGACCAGGGCTGAAGTGGACGTTTTGCAAAGGGTCCAAAGGATAGAATTAGCGGGAGGGAAGGGATCCAGAGGACATCGGCCAGGGCCCATCATGCCAGAAGCAGAACATCCCGAGGCCCGAGCCTTCGTGCTGGGAACGCCAGGACACGAAGCTGGGACGTCGATGATTGGTCCCCGTGGTGCCAAGGGCGGGTCAGGCTGGGGCTTGGTGAGGTATGACCCTTGGTGGACATGGAGTCTATGATGGTGACACGGCAAGGTGGAGAGTCCTTGGTCTCGAGGCCATGACGGGACGACGTTACGACGTGCTTCACAGCAACCAGCAGGAGCAGGAGCAGGAGCAGGAACAGGAGCAGGTTGATGGGTGGTGATGTCGGTTACCAGTTTCCGGAGGGGGGAACTCGAATCACTTCTGGATTCTCACCCGCAGCTAGGAGAGCCACGACGGCCCGGCTGAACCCGCGGGTATTAGTGCAGGATAGCAGGATAGCAGGAAGACAGAGTTCATCTCGTGGGCGACTTCCGCTCCCCAATCAAGTAGCCGTAGTTGCGGTAGGCTGGGTTGGCTGGGCAGGCTGGTAGGCCTGGCGAGCTGGCAGCGGGCTGGCGGTGGGCTGGGTGGACGATTTCCGCACGTCGAACAGCACCATTGCCTATGGCCAAGTCGAAAAGTCGGGATTTGCAGGGCTGATTGGATGGCGGTGAGGTAGGGGTGCGAAGACCGGTGCAACAGGAAGAGTCAAGCTGTGGGGTTGTCCAAGGGGTGGGTGACTGTTCTTGCACGTAATACTCGGTCCTTGTATTCCAGAACCACGCCCTCGACGCTGGAGTGAGCCTCTAGCTTCTTTCTAGTCGGCTTCCTGTGGGTAGCAGCGAATGAATACGGTATCGTAGCAGCGAGGTTGCGAGGCTCAGGATTCGGTGTCTTTGCCGCAAACACAAGCACGATGCCCGAATGGGGAAGGCTTTCGGAGGCAGAAGCGAGGGCGCTCATTGGTGGGATAGCGGTCCCGCAGCAGGACCAGGATGAGTCGTCGAGGGCCTGTCGACACATCTTCACCGGTTCCTGCATTGGGAAAGCGACGTGGCTTGCAACGGTTGAATGGACAGACTTGGGCGGCGTGGATGCGACTCTGGAGGCGACAAGTCGCTTGTCACTGGGTGGTACTTTGCACTCATGGTGCGAGCAGGTGAGGCACTCGTACCTCACTGCTCACATACTTACCGCCTGGGTACCCGTCTTGTACAGAGTAGGGCGATGGATGCGGTTGCTGGCGTGGGTGCGCGCTATTGTTGACAGGCACAAAACAAGGATGGCAAGGTGGTAGCGCTGAGCTGAAGCTGGCAGGCAGCAGGAGAGGAGGACGCTCGCTGCCACACTAACGGCGGGGTGCCCTATAAGCAGCCAAACGTATTCAGAGCTGTCGGCAGTTTTTCACCCACGTGTGCAGTGGAGTCTGCGAGGCCGGGCGCGCCTGAAGGGACCTTCTCCTGCTGCCATGGGGTGATTCTTACTCTGTACAATGTGTCCGTACTCTGTACAAGCAGACTGGGTGCCCTTGGTGCCCGTGTATTCGTACACCGTACTTGCGTAGCACAGTGGCTTTGCCTGCGCCTGATGGATTGGCATACTCTGTATGTACATACATTGTAGGACTGTATATCCATAATACGGAGCCAACCGAGTATTAATTGCACGTTGACATTGACGGCCGGCAGTACATCACTCCACATTGTCCAGATGGCACACGCAAACACGGTACTTGGGTGGCGGACTGGCTGTGCTCTACATAACATTTGCACTTTGGACCGTCATGCCCTGGACATTACGAGATGGCGTCACCCGGTGCAGAGGCCAAGGTCGTGGATACGAATCCCGGACCAAGCAATCTCATTCCTCAGTCTGCAACGGAACCCTTCAGTGGGTCAGACGCGCCCTCGGGCACCATTGGCCACTGGCGACGGTTTGTTGCAGAGAGGGCCAGGCTGCGCGTTTAATGTACAGTACAGGACGGAGCACATCTGACGGTAGGTACGGACGGGCATGCAGGTGAAGAGTGCAGGCGTTGTGCGTGGCATCCAGGTACAGGAGGGCTGAGATGGACCGGAGGAGGATCTGAGGGTAGCGCAGAGCCTATATGCAGCGTGTTTTAATTTTGGCATCAAGCCGTTGTATGTACATGCCACGCACGGAGTACGGAGTACGGATGCATGGTGTTGGAATTGAGACGAAAAGTTTTTCTAATTCCTTGTTCACCGCGTCGGTATTACTTAGCAACGGACGGATCACGGCGACGGGGGCTGAATCTCAAGCGAGCTGTCAGAATGAAGGACGATTGCTCGGCAATGTTATGAGCCAAGAGCACGGGAAATGGCAATGGAGTCGTGGCAGACGAGTTGATCCCACCCGCGGAACATGCCATCAGTTACGTGGTGAGGGCTCTGGTACTGTATATCCAACAAGGGAAGTCGTCGATGCCGATCCCAAGAGGGCCTTCGGTGAAGGGTACTTGTAATGCAGTCCCACGTGCCCGACGACCCGTCAGTCGGGTGATGGTTTGAGGAATTGATGAGGGTGACTGGGATGGAGGAGCCATTGGGTTGAGGAGAGATGGTGGTGAGCAGACGGGTGGCTTTGCAGAGTGCAGCAGGAGGGACGAACTGAGCATGAAGCTCGACCCCGAACTCCGATGGTGGGGATATCAGCCGAGGGTCTTTTCTGAGCGGCGGATGGCGGACGGCGTCGGGGCAGGTTGGCATTGGCATTGGCATTGGCAGGGCACGAGGGGTGGGATCGTCCTGGCCGTCAAGGTTCTCGCGCTGATGTCCGCTCGGCGTCGATCTGGGAGTGCCTATCATAGTTGCATAGTAAGGAATACGGAGTACGAAGCCGCAGTTGGGCATTGAGAGGGGACAAGAGGATCATCAGCCAAAACGTAGCTTGGACTCGGACTCGGGCGTGTGCTGTTCTGTGCGACAGGTCCTGATACACGCAGCGACTGTACGAGTAGGCCGTGTCACGCCTCCACCATCCCCATCTGTCAGAGTTAGAGGCCGTCGTCTGCCTCTCGACCTGTCTTGACCTGTCACGGCTCAGCCCGTACTGGTCAAAGGGAATCCTCTGCTCCGTACTGCGTATCCGTACTTTGTCAACGAATAGGTACAATGTATTACAAGTAGCGGTACGGGAACGCCCACACACCCGATCCTCCCTGCGAGATCCTCTTTTTCTCGCAGCTTTTGCCTGTTGTGCAAAATGCAGACGCAGATGCAGATGCAAGACGCCAGTCCAAACATCAGCCGTATCCGAACTTTTGGCACGGTATTCGTGTGGCCGTGCCGGTCAGACCAACTGCCGCTCGTGCGAATACGTGAGGATGTGAAGATGATATTCCGTACTTGGCACTTGATACGCATGTTGACTGACACTCTTCTGCTTGCGTGGCCGAGCTGGTCTTTCATCAAACCGTGCCCGTTATTACAATTTCATGGTCCCCCCTCAACGGACTCTCGTGCTGACTCGTGGACCTTTTGGAATCAACAAATTTCTCCTGCTCCTGCGCCTGCTCCCGCTCCTGCTCGAAACCCAAGTTCCGGAACCGACGCAATGGATCGATTCCTGTCCCTCTCTTCGCCGACGCCGAAGGTTGCGAGGCTCGTAGGTTGGCCTGTGTGCTCTGGCAAGCGCCTGTCCGTCAGTCGCTGGGGCCCAGGAGGAAAATTGCATGGCAGCCTCCACTGGAAAAGCTCACTGCGCGGCAGATTCGCAAAGTGCATAACTCGGACAAGTGCATGTCAATTTATTACTGTATTGAGTCACACACACCCAAAACCCCTGTCCCCCTGCCCCCTGTCGCTCGAGAAAGTTTCGACACACCCTCACACCCCCTTGTCAGAGGGCAAGTTTACCATGTACTCTGGTATCCCCCCCCTCCCCCCGACGCAGAGACACCCGCTGAGGGCGGTCCGGGGGGCGTCTGGCTCGCACTGCTACGTACCAAGTACAGTGCTGGCTGTGACTGTATCTGGGCTTTTTAGGCCCTGGCAGAGTGGACTGGCGGGCATGACAGGGGTTTTTGCTGGGTGAGGAGGAGGGGACCTTTCGCCGCTCTTGGGCGCCTCTTCGCCTTTAATAAACAACCTTGGACCCAGGTCAAGGGACGCCGTGGCCCCTCTCACACCCCGTCTCTTTGGATTCATGACTACTATTTTGCAGAGATTCATTTCTTGCTGCTTGTTAAATACTCGTCGACATCCCCTTCTCAGCTGAAGCTTGCCTCATATTGTGTGATTCAAACCCAACATTCTCTGCCTTGGATGCTTGTCTAACAACGGAGCGTCTCCATCCTCTGTGGACTATATCATCGCCACTCACTCACTACTCGCTATTCACCACCCTTCCAGCCGACTCAGCTTGCATTTGCCAGCTCCAGTATTGTCCGGCTTGTCCTCGAATATCCTTCCCCTTTCAACATGTGCAACTACATCTACGTAAGTCGACTTCTCGATTGGACACACACGACAAGCCGACCATGCCTACTCTTCTGCTCGCCTGCTTGCCATGATGCAAGCCATGTCACCTACCAACCTACAGTGCGTGACTAACACCCGGTCCAGAAGGAACTCAGCTGCCAGCACCACTACCACCTGGTAGAATCATGGTGCCCCAAGTATATCGAGACGGAACGACGATGCCCTCCTACCATTGTCAGCAAGCAGTACTGGTAAGTGTCGTCCTCGTCTTCTTTCTTTCCATTTTTCCCCATCTTCCACATCCAGAAATACGCTAGAATGTGCATATGTAACTGTATGACTCGTGGCTAACGGCTTTACTTCAGGGGCGATGACATTTGCGGTATGTCTTAACCCTGTTCAGGGCTCAATCCACCGCCAACCATGCCTGAACGGTCACCTGTAGCACTTTACTGACCACTCACAGCCGCCTGCCGCGAACGACAGCAACCAAGCAACCATCCTTGGGCCAAGCTCATCCAGCGACCCGACTCACGCATGGCCTGCACGCAGCAACTCTCTGCGCAATGAAGAACCATTGCTCGCCTCGGCAAACTCGACAGCCCGCGGTCGACCTTTTGCCTTCAATTTGATACCCCAACGCGGTTTAGACATATCGATCCCTCCCCCTCCCTTCCTCCGTCCCTTACCCCCCACCACACGCCACACGCAAAGTCACCAGATTCCGCATCACGGGCGACTCGACGAATACAATGAATACATCCAAAGGAAGAAAGATTGAGACATCTTTCTCTCCCCACAATCCCACCCTCCTTCGGCGGTACCGGCTTGCATATGCAGTCTTCTCTCAGTGGTTGACCCCACTTGCGACTGACGAGAGGAGGGTGGGATCTGGACGGACTCTACATTTCTTCATATGACGCCCGACATCGGAAAAGATATGAGAAAACAGACTCAAAAAATAAGGAAAACAGGAAAAAGGTGGATAAAACAAAAAGGGTACACTCATTCAAGGCGCGAGGGACAGCAACACGACTGGTTTTATTGTTTTTTTATTTTCTTGGCATGGATAAGACTTTGGGACTCGATGGGTGCGAACCTACCTCTCACGAAGCTACCGGCTTTTTACTCTCGACATGGACGGTATCTCGAACTGGACACGATGGAGGCTTGGACATGGAGGGACCAGGACTGGGCAAACCGCTCAAGCCTCCATCGACACCCTCATCACGAGCCCTCCCCGTCGGAGACCGACGACGGGGAGCCGCCACATGAGCCTCTTTGATTCGACCTCCCGTGCCGTCGCGGGATGGTTGATCAATGAGCCACTAACGGCCGTGGTGAGTCCCGGTGTCCAGGTTCGGCACCGATCAAGACGTGGGGGGAGCAGGAAAGACGTTTGTGTGGACTGGGAGGAGAGTCTTTGCTTTTTTTTTTTCTTTCCTTTTTGTATAGCAACTGGTGCATGGAAGGGAAACACGGGCATATTGGGCAACCAAAGGGAAATCATGGCATGTACTGGAAATGTTCTTGATTTATGTTTC
>JALNIO010000663.1:15296-32165 GCA_023509875.1 Rugonectria rugulosa | reverse complement strand
TTTTTTTTTTTTACTGGGGTGTGGCACCCACGCCTACTGCGTGCATGTGTACTGTACTTGGTTGCACCGGTCAGCAACTTATTAGGCTCTGCCAGTCAACAGTTGCCAGTATCAGCCACAGCCACAGTGCCGCTGACAGTGCAGTCAACACACCCAAATTTTATTTTTCGAACAGAAGAAAAAAAATTGTCCGCCTAAAATTTTCTGCTCTTCGTCGGTCGACCCCTCCATTGACACTGTCCCCACCCCCTCCAACCCCTCCAACCCTTCTCCCTTCCTCGACTCTCACTCCTGGCGCCCATACCCATGCTCCCCCTGCTCCATCTGCTCCCTTTCGGGGCCTTGGGCATTGATTGAGGACCCTTTTGCCGCCATCCTGCACCTGCAACATGATGCACTGTCCTGCTTGCACTGTACCTAACTGCGTCCTGACGCCCTGGCACGGCAACCGCGACTCAGGCTTATCGGGTTTATCAGCACCTGCGCTAGGCCTAAACGGGGCGTGCGGGAACATGCTGATCAGGGCGGTGAAGCCTCGCTGGAAGAACGATGGCCACGATCCGACATCTCGCAATTGGATCCATGCACAATAACCTGTATTGCAGTTAATGCGCAGGCCTTGACGGTACTTGCCATGGCGTTGTGCCTCGTTTCGGCCGTTGCTGGGGGCGGTCATTTTCTGGGAGAGGAAAAATACCCGGCCGGGACTTGGAGGCGAACCATGCAGGAGGAGCTGTGACAAGGGATTGGGGGCTGAAGATGAGATCCATTCATCCAGCGACATTGAGGCAGGGCAACGAGGGAGACCTGTCGTGGCGTTGCATCAGGGTTTTATCGTGCATTGGTTTCCCTTGCAAGTATTTAACATTATCTTCGCCGGTGCACAACGGTATGATTTCTTATTGCCCAGGTAATGACCTTTATAAGGACGAGTTTGAAACTCGGTAGTTCTCTCCACCGTGTCTAAAGTCGAGCGATTAGGATGATTATCCACTTACTGCCTGGCATTGCGATGATGAACTTTGATGGACTAGAAATTAAGCCTGATCTGGGGAGGCATTTGGAGGCAGAAAAACCTATACAAAGAGTGTTATTATTTACGTTTTGGGTGTGAGTAACTGCCTCCTTCCTCGCAACGATTAGAAGTCAACGAAAAGTTTAGCGTCAAGGTTTCGTAAACATCAACAAATGCCCAGCTCTGCTTCTTCCCCACAATCATGAAGAAGACGAAGTTGACGATCGATTCAATACCACGAACACATTACTCGCCAGCGGCAAAACACCTGAATCTTTTATTTGCAGTTCAGCGACATCTACCACTGTCCGCGGTAACTCGGACTGTGCAGTCATCTAAGCCCGTTTCAGCTGACGCTGCATCGGATATTCCTCAGCCTTGGTTGGTTCTCCCCCCGGCACGGTTCCCTGGCCCGTATTCCAATTTTTCCCGCTCATACACCATTCATTGAAAATCTCATCTGACAGGTAAATAGCAGATACGAGATAGCGATCCAGCGGAAGTTCTCCTCAAATAAAATCCCCTCGGCCGATACTTTCCATGCTCGAGCGAGTTAGCCTGGCAACTAGGACTGGTTGCCCAACACTCAACAAACGGGCATCCCGGAACAAGACCGAAGAATAGGAACTCCCTGTGCCGCTGGATCTCTCTGTCATCGCCGAGGCCCCGATTAATGCACTCTAATTCGAGAAGTGTGGTGGAACCCTTTGGGCCATGTCGTCGAGTGTTCTGCCATTCCTGATCAGTCATCGCGCCACGTTGCCACGGCACTTTTATTCTAATGGCTTAATCTCTATTCCCTTGCAACAATGGACGAGCATGAGCGGATCCTGAGGAGAATGCGCCACGACTTGGACAGGGTGAATCGCTATATATACCAATTTGAGGCTTGGTATTTGCTTCGTCGTATTCATTTTGCCTTTCTGCAGGATTTCACCTACAGAGATGGCTATTGCACGGTCCTTCTGGCGTGTGCGCTCTCAGGTGCAAGTGCTCTACTTAATATGTCGTTACTTGAAGTATTGTTATTATTACAACGGGACACATAAATGCCCAAATGATCCGTACTTTGTCCTGGGATGACGGACAGATTCAGCCAGTACCACCTAAATGCTACATATTGATCAGGCTTGAAAATGGGATTCCAGATCTCTCGTGAGCTGTCCAACGCACCTCAGCATGAACAAGAAGCAGTCATACCGAGGCTGACCAAGCCTGGGCCTCGTCCGTAAGCCTGACATCCTTGCGCGGGATGCTCTTTGTCCTTGTACTGGACCGTGGGTTTCGTTATCGCGGGGCCCCAGGTTCTCCCCCAGAGCTTGGCCCCAGGCGCTCACCGACAATTGTGAGTCCCACCGGCACGATCTTGTAGATTTTTCTAGTGCCTCGAAAAGTCCACTAGATGGACAAAGTTGAGAGGTTTTACGCTGTCTGTCTCCTTGTGTTTTGGTGCTTTGTGTGTCGTGTGTCGTGTGTCGTGTGTTCTGGCTGAGCAGGTCCACTAACTTTATGCGCCCTCATGAACAAGTCGGGATTCAAGACATGGGTATTTGTGGTATTGGTGCGAGGAGTTTCTTTAGACTAGTTTACAGAAGCTTTCGTCGTATTTTCTTCTCGGGTTTGTTGTGGAATGGTCTATTCCACCAGACAGGTACAGTTCAGATCGGGTGGCTGTGAGTCTAGGATCTAAGTTAGCAGAGTGAGGCACTTGGCTGACTCATTGCCTTCAGAATTGAACACACTCACGAATCGGTATTTTCGAGAACCTACGATTTAGGTAGGTATGATGTAGGTAGTAAGGCACATTCCACTAGCAACAAACTTCGTAGAAATATGTGGCTTCGCGAAGTCTAGAATTGCAATTTTCCAGGGTAAGTGAACAGGGCTGACCGATAAGATAAAAGCTAATTAATCTGTACAGTACCTAGGTAGGTATCTTGACGTGGGGCAAACTGATTCTCGATGGCATGTCTTGCAAATAATTGGTGAAAAGATCATGGAACAAAGACGATGTGAGAATGAGGCAGAAGATGGTCGTAATTAAATTGGCCCAAAAAATCTCGAGGTGAAATCATGTGAAAACCCTCAAATAATAAGGTGTCTTCATACTCTGTGAAATATAGAGGTACGTTTGCCCAGACACATACAGCCTTGAGGTTGGGCGATTCGAATGCCAAGTTGCAGTGCAGCAACAGGAGCGGATTAATAATCCCTTCCCTGAATATTGAACCGTAGGTACCTAGGTAGCCTTTCACGTCTACATGATCAAAACCAGCCTGCTGGGACCTGCACGCCGGAATCGTCACAAGAAGCTTTTTTCTTCCTTCACACCGGCGGCAAACTTACCTTGTTCATCCAGATTGCCGAGACGTCGGGACTCGCCCAGCATACCAGCAGCAAGATAGCCACGCCAAGGCGTAACGGGGCTGAGAAGTGAGAGTCTAGAGTGCAGGAAAGGTCTGCATCACGATCCCTGAGACCTTGAAATCCATCTCGACATATCAACTTTATAACCCAGACCCAGTTTTCTTGCTTTCCGTCTTTGGACGTCAACCTCCTGCTCCGCACTTTCGGGTTGCAGGGTTGCACGAGGTGTTATTTCGTCTTCCCCATCTTCGACTGTCCGCGTATTTACACCACAGGACTATTCTCATCTCATCGTCAATGATTGCGACGAAAGCCCTCAAAATGGCCAAGACTATCTCCCAGATTCCCATTTTACCTGAGCTCTACGAGGAGACTACTCTCCTTCCTGCCTCTTCTGCCTTGTTCCCAGCCAACGAGACCATCAACCGCCGCATCGCCCTGTTCCGCGGCGACATCACCAAGCTCAAGCTCGATGCCATCGTCAACGCTGCCAATGAGTCTCTTCTAGGCGGCGGCGGTGTGGACGGAGCCATTCACCGTGCTGCTGGCAGCCAGCTTCTCCGCGAGTGCGCCAACCTGGGCGGCTGTCGCACCGGCAACGCAAAAATCACACAGGGCTACCAGCTGCCCGCAAAACATGTCATTCACACGGTTGGTCCCAAGTACCAGTACGACGAGAACCCCGAAGGCCTCCTGCGCAGCTGCTACCAGAAGAGCCTGGAGGTGGCTGTGGCATCCAACGTGCGTACCATTGGCTTCAGCGCCATCAGCACTGGCATCTACGGGTTCCCGTCCCAGCGGGCTGCCAACATTGCGTGTGAGACTGTTCGCAAGTTCTTGGAGGGCCCCGAGGGCGACAAGATCCTGCGAGTCGTGTTTGTGGTCTTTGTCGAAAAGGACGTAGATGCCTACGAGACCGCTATTCCGTGAGTGTAAATTGTACCGCCAAGGCTTGACTGATGTGCTAACATTTTGACAGTCACTATTTCCCTCCCAACTAACATTATGCATGCAATGGGAGGGCTTTGGATTTCACCACCTAATATCGGAGAACATGAAGCAAACACGATGACACGAAACTGTTCTCCTGTCTCATTGAAAACGAACCACTTTGATTTTATGTTTTGCTATTGGGAAAAGGCTGGAAGCTTCATGATGCATTGAGGCGGTACGAAAGGGAAACGGGTACTACATCATGTAACTGGGTAATTTTGGCTTATCATGATTTTTTATGGCACTTATATAGGGATTGATTTATTGATGCTGTCCGGCTTGCAACCACCTCGTGAGTCATGCTGCCCTCCAACCATTACGTTCATGAGAAGAAGACGTTGAATTTGCAGTGCGGGACATCATAATAGAGATCGAAACGAAGGTCAGGCCGAGCACCTTGTTCGACGACAATGCCGACACACTCCAGACTGTAGTATGATGACCTCCTTCGTTCAGTCCTCACTTTAGGTTGAACGCATGGCCACTCAAATAGCACTCGACTTGATACGGAGTGCACTGACATGGGATGCGAGGGAGAGGCGTGGCTTTGACGGTAGACAGGTACTTGTTGTCCCTCCACATGCGATCTGTGGCAGATGGAGGCATATATGCTATAGCCAGAATGAACACTCATCGGGGGCCGGCAGAGAATGAGCATTCATCAGTAATATGGCGATTGCAGCTGAGATGGTGTGCCATCAGATCAAAATGTACGGTTATCGTGAATAGCCATCCTGGAATCACAATCACTTAGTGTACAAACTGACCAAAGGAAACGGATCCTCAATGCAAAGTACCTGGATAGCAGAAAATTGTAAAAATAAAAATGACGCATCTGATCAACAATGAGTGAAGCATCTCAACCTATGATCGTGACAAAATGCAAAAAAAAACAAAATGATGAGACTGGGACTCGAACCCAGGAGGATTGCTCCATCAGGAATCTTAGGTTGTTAAGGTGACCTTAACCTGACGCCATAACCAACTCGGCCATCTCACCAGATGATTTGTTGGAGGGAAAGCTTGGTATTGAGGTATATGCAGGTGAGGGATATTTCGCAAGTGTGTGTGGAGTTAGTGTGGTGGGGTTGTGAAGAAGGAATCAGGACTTTGAGAGGACGAGGCTGTTGCTCGAGATGTTTCTACTTGTGACTAAAGAGATGAAATCTTTTCATGTGAATAGAATGCGGAGTTGAATAAGTGAGAAAGATATATAACGTTGTTGTAGTAAACCGTAGAATAGGTGCCGAGGGCAGAACCTCAAGAACAACCCTTAGTGAGATGCACAAGATCTGAGAGAGTGACTATGTCAAACGACTTGGGAATTACTTGAGAGAGCTGGCTTACCCAAACTAAAGTGTGATTTAGACTTGTACGGACATGTCTGAATGTGCTCCGGCTTGGCCTACTTTCTTGAAGCCGTAGCCACCAGCGGGATCCGACGTGGTGCCAGACATCATCTACAATACTGGAATTTATGCTTTGCATAAATGAGTTGTACTGAATGACTATCTTGAAGACCGCAATTCTAGAGAATGCTATGGCTTTGCTTGTTCGATAAATATTACAATGTGTCCTCTGACTCGGTCCTCGTTCCGAGTATTCAGGACTATGACAAACCCTACGACAAGGCTGATCAAGACTCAGACCTAAACAACTGGGACGTTGAAGGAGAGAAATAGGAAGGGCCGTAATAACTATTAAATTCAGACTTGTCGTCTTTGCAGGGCTGCCAGGGAGTTTCTGGAGTCAACCAGTGCAACTGGGGGTTCCGAAGAGGCAGCGATTGGGACACGGAGTCTTGGGAACCCGGACCTTGACCTCCACGACACATTCCCAAGAAACGCAAACTGGATGGGACATTTTTTTTTATGGATGTGCTCTGTGTCTCTTACATGGCTCCGACGTGACTTATAGTCTCATTTAGAAACAATGTCTGCCTCAACTCGACAGACTATGACGGCCGGCCACTGTCGAAGTGAAGTATTCAGTCTAACTGCGGTACTGGCGCAGGCCATGTAGCTCACGCTGGTACATAATATCCGCATCGTCAACGTTGAATGTAAAGTGAGAGCGCACCAATGACTTGAGATACACCTGCTGAAGGGGATGAGTTCACAGTCGTAGCATCCGAGACCAGGGCGGAGAAAGGTTGAATCTGCCAGTAGAAGAACAGAGCTAGATATACGCCAGATATACGCCAGACATCGCATCGTAGGTTAGGAAAAGACGCCTTGTCCAAAAGTAACACTCTAATTTTCATTGACTACCTCATCTCATGACAAACTTGGGTATGCTAGGCTCTGTCCGAGACTGGCTGGGTCCCCTTGTAAACTGCCCACATCCATGTACATATTGCACTCTCTCGACGGAGCTCACCCGAGACTGTTACATAGACAAAACCACGTGAGAAAGAAGACTGAATCCCCGACCCATGATACAGCTTGGAACTGGGAAAGTATTGACCTTATCATCAGTCTTCCCAACTCGTTCCGGCCGGGTCCCGTTCCGTCTCGGCCCCACTGCCGACCTCACCACGGAGGCCTGCCCGTCCCTCGACGTTTCAAGTCCAGCCTCGCCACCAAAGACAATGCTTAACCGTACAGGTATTATCTCAACAGTGTTTCCGTTTCTGATCATGGTTACATCGAAACCGAGGTGAACACCCAGAGACTTCCCTCAGTATATGCAACTTGCCCGCTTCTCCAGCTCCATATCATCCATCACCCCTGAGCTCTCATCCAACTTCACCTTGCCTTTCACTGCGTACGTATGCATGACAGGGTCCAACCCCTACTCCTCGCTCGCACTGCCCCCTTGAACTGATAAAGCTCTGACACTCTCGTTATCTCTGCTAGCCTCGACCACGTCCACGATAAGATATATCGCCAGACGCCTCCTCCGGAGCATTGCGATTAAGCTAAGCTGAAAGTGGCATATCCATGAGTGACCCCCTGCGAATTCAAATTCAAGATCCTTGCCATGGTGTTTTGCCTAATCGTTCATCTGGTTTGGATTCAGGAGTAAATAAGCTCCTGATACCCCAGGCGCTTCCCCGCGAAGTGATCGAGGCTAGTGTGAGCGGCTGGCAAGCATGAGTTTATCTCCACGTCCAGCGCTACCTACCGACATGCACATGTAGGTACCATGCAAGGTACCCTCGAATCTGGACTGGTGCCTATGGCTGGCTAATACGAACTCTTCACGGAAGCTTTAAGATTATATATCCTCACTGGAAACTTGCGATAAGAATGGGCTATCATGGTAATTAATGATAAAACCTAGGGGTATCGTCTGCGTATGTTGGGTATAATTCATCAACAAGTCCCTTGGCACTCCATACCTGGCGTCAAGGGACGGCGTCTAATTCTGAATGCATGATATCCTTCCTGCTACCGAGCCACTATATACGCGTCGAACCCGGCCGTCGCATCGTGTTTTCGCTCTACCTGTTCCGGCGAATGCCCACCAGCTGGAGCATTTCTGTCCAAAAGCCGATAGCAGGTTCAGTGAATGTGCTCTCGTAGGCATCAAGCATGGGTCGCTCCCAGACAAGATCGACCTCACGAGGGCGAACGTAGCGTGTGCGTTTGAGGAGTTTCCAGCCAACAAACAGGATTGGGGCAACAATTTGCATGGTGTAGTTGGAAAAGAAGCTGTCAACGCTCCAGGGGGTGAAAGAACTGTAGCCGTAGAAGATGAGCATGATGAGCTGAAAGACGAAGGCGATAATTGCCCCCCAAGGCTGGAAGCGTCCGTAGTATGGCAATTTGCTGCGATCGAATCCCTGCGCCTTGGTAGCCTGGTAGTAGTTGAAGAAGGTAATGCCCATAATAAGATAGTTGATCAAACTACCGCCAGTCATGATATTAATCAGCCAAGTAAGCACCTTAGCTGAGCTGTTGCTAAGTTGCAAGAAGGAAAGTAGAGGAAACAACATGACAACGCAGAAGCAGTAGATAGGAACACCTTGCTTCGTGCACTTTCGCAGGAACCGGGGGGCGCGGCCCTCGAGAGCAAGCGAGTATAGAGATCGGGTAGCACAGTAGGTGTAAGTGTTGCCGGCCGAGAAGATGGACGTAAGCATGAGGGCGTTGACGATATGCGGGAGCACCTTGATGTGCATGTTGGACATGGCAATCACATAAGGTGAAGCAGCGGCAGTGCCGCTGGACTGAGTGCCCAAACGGAACACTTTCTCGAGGGTTGGATCATTCCACGGAACGACAATAGAGACGGCGAGGGATCCGACAATGAAGAAGAAGCAAAATCGGTAGTAGACAGTCTTAAAGGCAGACTTGATGAAGATGCTGGGACGCTTGGACTCGGCGGCAACCATTGAGATATACTCGGGTCCGACGATACAGAAACCGGCTGCCCAGAGCGCAGCCAGGAATCCCTCGAATCGACCGAGATCGCCATCTGTATGCCACGTAGCAAAAGCACCGGGATTTTTCCAGTAGCGAAAGCCATAGGCGTCGTGTTGCGGATTGCCACCAACCATGGTGATGAAGGTGAAGCAGAAAAGGATCAGGATCAGGATGACCTTGCCGCCGGAGAGCCAGAACTCAGCCTCGCCGTAGGCACGGACAGCCAAGACGTTCAGAAGACTACACTCAGAAGAAGACAGTTTAGCATGCGATCTCGTCTTTTACGGACACAGGAAATGAGTAAACCCTAGTGGTGGTGGCTGACAGGGAGTTGCAACCAACGCTAATGCAGAAAGGAATACGGTAAAGAAAATGGGTTATGTTCGGGGTCAGGTTCTTACGCATAGAGAATGATGACGGCGGCACAGATACCAGCCGTCGGGCCTGGGTCAGTAACCTTGTCGTTCCAATAGGAAAGGACCAAGTTGAGGGCCGTGATTTCGAAAGGGATCAAGATCGCTTCATAGAAAAAGAAGTTCCAACCAGCAGTAAATCCAAGAGCATCGTCGACCCAGTGACCGGCGAGGCGAATGAAGCCACCAGAGATGGGCATGTAAGTGCTCATTTCGGCAATACTATTGTTGACGAGGGCGAGTACAATTGAGTAGAGGGTGTAGGCTATGAACAAGCTGGCAGGGCCTCCTTTGGCAAGGCCACCACCAATACTGACGAAGAGAGCGGTTCCGATTGAACCTCCCACTGCGATCAGCTGAACCTGTCGGTTATCGAGGCGACGTTGGAGACCGTCAACATTGTCTGCGCCGCTGGCCACCAGCTCAGGGCTGACGGAGCTGTCGAACTTGGGCGCCTTCTCCTCGTCGGACGCCATGATGCCGGATCTGCGAAGACGAGTCGGATGGCGAATATCGGGACGTCTGTGTGCGACCGCAAGGGAGAGGTAGAGGGAGGGAGAGGGACACTAAACAACGGGGAGCTTGACCAGTCTACGGGAGAAGGTCAAGCGAGTCCAATCCAATTAAGCTTAAACTTGCATGCGAAAAAGCAAGCAAGACAGCAATGGGTTGGCCGAAGGGGAAGTGAGAGAAGAAGAGGGAGGGAGAGGAGGGTAGATTGAATGTGTGAGAAGAAAGAGAATCGAGTGAACGGGCGACGCCGAGTATATTAAGTACCTACTCCAGAAACTGTCGCATGGGTGCAGTTCCTTGAACACACGCAGGGAAGGAGCCCGCAGCTCTTCCCTCTTGCGCTACGGGCTGCCTGCACCTACCCCAAACTTCACCTTGCGCTGCCCTTGAGCGCCGCCTTCCTTGTCGCCTGGGTTGTGTACGAGTGGGAGGCGACCAGGGCAGGCACATTCAGCGCAGTTGCTGTGCATGGAGGAAGGCGTGTATGATGGGAGGAGCGACTAGGCTAGGGAGGGGGAGAACTGCAGCCCACAGTTACAGTGCTACGAAGGTACCTACTCCGTAGTAAGCCTTCCGAGCTAGCGGGGGTCTCCAGAGGACGAAGTGCGGGTGGGCAGTGCGAGGGAGTGGGCCAGTCTCGGGCACGCAGTTCCTTCTCTCTCAGCATTCCAGTCCTGGAAGTGACTTGCAAAGGAGGTACCATGAGCGACAACAAGAAGCACGAGACGACCTCGCTAAGAGGTACAAGTACCATCGACATTTTTCTACGCAAGTGGAGCTGCCAAGACCCGAGAATGATCCACCCCGAGTCGCCGCGTGTGTTGGAGGTTTCCGTAAGAACGGACCTAACACCGATTCACAGCGGAATCATGAGCATGGGATGACCGTAGCTTGACTCCATCGTTCGCACTCTTGACTTGACTATCGTGGATGTTGTCATGTTGCGTTGCATCGAGGTGCACTGATACTCGCCCGACAAAGAGGGGGAGGGCTGCTTAGGGTGGTAGAATCTGGGAAGAGGGTTGGAGGGGCCGTCGAGGATGTCTGCAGATACAGGGTCTTACAGGTTTACATGCCTGTTGAATCTGTGCTGGCGACTCCGAGGACATGGATCGTATGTGATAAGAAGAGAGACAGGGCAGATCACAGTGTACTCTAAGCCAGAAGGCAATTGGGGTTCGCCGTGAGATACATCACATTATAGCAACGTTATACGTTACCTATTGCTCTCGACTTTTCCTGGCAAAGTTCTCATTCCATATTTCTCAATCTTGCTCTTGCGGAACAGTTTACTGGCTATGACTTTGACGGGGCTCACGTTATTAGTGAAACAAGTCTCTTTAATTTACTTCAACCCTCACTCGCCCGCTTGTTGATTCAGCCACCTTGATAAACCTGACAAGCTGTTCTTCAGCTCTGGAACTTTGCACCTTTCTTCTCATTCTCTCACAGTCTTTTCATCATGCTTGACTCGACTTTGGATACCAATGTGACGGGACACATTGCGCAAAGTGGTTATCAAGTAGTTACATGGTAGGGAAGCAATTTGCGACGCAACGCCAACTATTACTACGTACGTAAAACTCTCATCCAAGAGATGGCCGAGCGCCCATGACTAGGAAGGAATGGGGCCTCCATCCCCCATGGAGAGACATGGTAGCTATGGAGTCCAACCCTTGCACAGATGGGAGGCGGCATGGCATGGAGGAGGGGCAGATCCCTGTTTTCTCCTCACCCTTCAGTGGTTTTTGCTGTTTTGGCGTGTTTGTCTTCGTTGCCTTTGTTCTCGTCAAGACCCAATATCCTTGGTGGCTGGTTGGCTACTGATAAAACCCCCCCGCTGAGAATTGTTGAGACTTGAGACTCTTGAGCGACAGCGATCCCTGGGCAATGGGCCATGCAGGAGGCGTGGAAAGTGACTGCTCAACTTGCCACTGGATCAGATTTGACCACTGGTATTGCGGAACGTCTTGACCCCGATCGCGTACAGCTTCCCTTGAGCCTCACGGTAAAGGGAATGACGTAGAGCTTGACAAGACGGTTGGGCGAGATGGAGCCACAGGGCGGAGTTCAGAGGAGACAAGAAACGCATTCATCCTCCAAGCCTTGGGCCTCGTTAAGCCGCTCAAAGTATTGTGGAGTTCTCGAGAGAGTGGCCGAGATGCCCTGTGGATGAGCTCCTTCACAGGGGTGCTCAATGGTCCCATTGTCGCAGTCAATTGTTACTTGTAGATGCCCGAAAATTGCGACTGTCCCCTCTTCTTCTCAGTGAACAACCGTCGCAGACATGAAAATTCGAAAGGTACTGGGTACAAAACATGCTCCTTCTGTGCGTCGGGGCTATCTTGAGCCCAGCATCTTGTTCCTTGTCTTCTCCACCGAAAGAAGCCAACCAGATCCTCGAACAAGTCTTTTTCGCGTGGGTCATGATGGTGCACTCGCAGCCCGTGTAGCCAGTTTAGTGGCCCCGATTCCGCGAAGTTCATGGGCAAATTAGCGGCCGTTCTTTGGTTGAACTGGAGGCAAGAATTGGAGAGAATTCGAGAAACATGATGGTGTGTGGTTGGTTCAATTTGGGGGAGGAAAAGTCATGCCTGGAGTGGCACATTGACGTCATTCCCTAGCACCTTCCTGATTCATCGGAGTTGCACACCACCCATTATTCCCAGAACTACCTGGTACCTACCTACGCCGTAAGTACCTAGACAGTTAGACTAGCAACTTGTTCAATGGGGGACAGAGGGTCGAGGCACAGAAATAATTGCTTTGGGGGGGAAAAGCTAGAGGCTGAGGAGGAGCAATGTATTACTTGTCCGTCGGAGGTTTCTGGGTCGGTAGTTACCTTACTTAATTAGGAGGACACCAGCAGTGTTATCATTGATGTCGCGTGCTCCTAAGGCCGTGATTCTGCGAGGCAGGTCGCGGGATGATTATACTTGTAGATAGAAGGAACGATAGAAGGGTTCGAGAATACGGCGCAGTGCATACAAACCACGGTACCTGAACCAGATAGTGACCCTCCAGGTTTGCGGAAGGAACAGTTGCGAATCTCCGAACCTCATCCACGCAGCGCCCTTGACCGTCCCTTTGTCCAACCAGAGAATCTCGAGTTATCTCGCCCAAACCTCGGTGCTCTCTGAGTCAAATCAATTACAACACTTCATCTGTAGTACGTCTATCGTGGCGTCTATCCTGGGCACTCAAATTGCCTTGGCCAGACGCCAACTTTGCTCTGCGTCTGAGGCTGGCGCCAGACGTTGCTTGTTTTCTTCGCTGATTTTGTTCTCTTATTGCTAGAGAGGCACCTACCGTAGGGTGTAGCAAGAGGCACTTTGATTCATCTGGCTAGCCCGAAGCCGGTCCGCCCACACGTCCAATGACCATCCAATTCCCGGTAAGGCTTTCAGACCGGGCGTCAAACAATCCGACGTCACTCAGTCTGATTTCTGACATTCGAATTGCCCTGTGTGGTAATCAACGTTCTTTGTGACCTGCGAGAATGCAGCAGCGTTTATTGAGACAGTTCCAGAACAGTCCGGGCAATTTTGGATGTCCACTCCCAAGCAACTAGTACGTCAGCTAATGCGTGCTCATGCGCTGTAATCCTTCATTACAGGTCAGCAGTCGAGCTGGAGCGCATCAGCTATCGGGACAGCTATCGGGAGAGCCACCAACAAGCATCAATTAAACATCGGCGTTGCCACCAACCGGAAGTAACTGATCTGCCACCTCCGTCTCGCTGATCATCCACAGTCATGCACCTAAGCACGGGCAGTCCGACGATTGCAAGGTCCTGATCTCTTGGGGAGGGCTGCGATTCTTGTTCCCGTAACCACGCCTTGAAATTCATAGGCCAAAGTCCATCTACTTGCATATAGAGAAGTGTTGGCATCAGCACTGCCTTCACGGTGCTAGACTGTACTGTTTTTGGTTGAAAAAGTTTACTACAAAAGAACATGTCATTGGTCAAACCTCAATGAGATGTACTGACGACAGATCCCCAAGCCATCTCACCAAGCAACCACAAGCTCAAACCATCTCCAATGTATGAAACTGACCATTTCTGGCCCTCCATACTGGGCGTCAAGCTTTCGGGAACTATCTACGAAAAGAGGCAAACATGCCTGTCAATACTTGCAACGCAGTTGAGGCAGTAATCACCAACAGCGGCAAGGTGTCCATTGCCGGAAGGGCAGACGCCCGACTAACGTGTTTGCGTTTTGGCGTACCAAATCAACTATTCAAGAATTGATACATAGCTCAGAGCGTTATCACTCACCCCGGGCGCCTCAATGAATGGATGTCCCTTGCTTTCGGACTGGTCTGATACCGCCAGTCGATCCCCCGCATGTCGATGCAGTATCGACGCTATCGGCAACTGTACACCGTGATTTGCAGGAGCTGACCGAGAGAGCTCGGCGACTCCGGTCCGATCACGTGTGCTGACTTTATTTGTGGTCATTGAGATCAGCGACCGGCACGTCTGTGATTTCATTGGGTCCTCGTATAGTACGTGCGGTCGGCTTGGCAGTTCAATCGTTTCGCTTTCGCTCTCTCTGCCATCCTCAGCTCCCCAGGTCCAGCTCCTCAGCCTTTCCATCTCAAAGAGTCAAAGACCACCTGACCACAATGATCCTAGCGCAACTGGTGGATCTTGTCCCAAATCGTCCCGTTCTTGTCGACCCATTACGAACGTGTAAATTGACCAGTCCGCTCAGGTCTCAGTTTTCCTTAGCCCCTGCCTCGGGCTAGGCAACCAAATATCCGTCTGAGACTGTGCAGTAGCCTGGTTGCTAGGACCCAAGATGAGTCTACCTTGACGGATTGCACCTTTGTCTAGGCCTAGGAGCTCTTGGTGGTCTTGCGCCGTTCCGCGGCAGCAAGCATGCGGCATCCCGTCCATTACGGCTTCGCCGCCCCTCCATGAACAAGCGGCAAACGACTTGAGCCACCAAACTCCAGAGTGCCGCCCAGCTTGCGACCATGTACCGAATACAGACAATTATGTCTGTGGCTTCCTTCACGTGCCCGACTGCGGCACAACCAGGCCCAAGAAACAAGATGAAGCGATCAAGTCTTCATCTCGAATGTTATCTCACAGCTCGTGAACAGGGACCGTATTGGGCCTGACGTGACCCATGGTCACGGTACACTCGGTTTGGTAACCCGATCAGCTGGGCGGCCAGGGCAGTACCATCTCATTACGGTTGAGATTGACGAAGGAGGAAGCAGCTGCAAGTTTGCACTCAATCGATCCACCCATGCATGCTACCCAACAACCAGAGAAACATCTCTGAGATCACTATGCAGACTCAGTGAGGGTTGAGTATAACAGCCTGTAGCGCATCTATTTTTGTCCGGTAGTGGCTTGACAATATCGCCGGGATCAGGTCGCTACACTGCTTGACTGCAGGTTTGCTCTGTAGCAAATTGCTTGATTGGCATATCAACTCAGCCATCCAGGGGTGTACTACTTCGTACGGATTACGGAGTACAGACAGAAGAAACGTAGCCACTCCTCGTGTGATACGACTCATCGTTTCACATGGCCATGGAAAATAAACGACGGACTGTCAAGTGCACAGTCTAGGACGTTGGCATTTGTCACGGCCGTGTGTCCCCGAAACCGTCCCGTTGCCCCATTGGACGTTTGAGATGGTTCTTAGTCCCGGTCGGGTACCCCATCAACCCATCGTCAATTTTGTGCTGACGGATGTTGTATGGAGTACTTCGTCCACTTCTGCTCAGCCTAACCTATCAACTAAAAGAAGCTCAAAGCACCGACGGTGCTCAGCCGCGAGAATACAGACCGGCCCATGGAATCAACTAGTGGTGTCTAGGATGGCACAGGCTGTCAAGTCGGAAATGGAAAACATAGACGACGAGGCTGGACAAGCAGAACGCCGTCGGCAAAGAACGGATTTTGTTGCGGTCACGGGATCGGTGTGAGTGAGACGGTGCCGAAGGTGAGTGAGGGACGACAAGGGCATGAGAGACCTGGTCAATATCGTGGAAGGGACGGGGGACCATCCAACCATGCAAGTCCTGTGCCGTTACGACAGCAGGCGACGTTTGCGATGAACGGACCAAGACACCCTTAACAGTCTAGAGGGGCGAAAAGAGCAAAGCTGGAATCGAAAAATTTGCAAGGACGAGGATGCAAGAGGGGCGAATGGCGAAGAACTGGCAAACTGGACGGCTCCCAACGGCTCCGTATCCATCCATCAATTCATAGCCATGGACCATCAGGCGATTTGAGGATCCACCAAGTCGGTGGAAACGTCGCATTGGAAGGCGTTTTGAGGTGTTTTGCAAGATTGGCGGCTGGGTCGGTACCATGGTATCTTACGTACCCAAGATTCGAGTCAACTGAGGATTGGTAAACGGTTCATGTTCGGCCGGATGAAGGCAGGCCCATGGTAGGACGTTTGAGTCGGCAAACTTTTTCGCGTGGAGCCGGTGGCTCGGCGAAAAGCAGAGATGTCTGGTCGACGTGAGGTTGCGGGTCAAATATTGCAACTCAATAATGAATGAGTTGATTGGTGGTTTAAGATGCTTCTTGAAGACTGGATGAGTAGTCGCTTTTGTCTCTGCAAGCGGAGGGCTACCCTCATACAGTACATACACTGTGATAATACACTGTATGAAGGTATGCAGGAACCCTTGTTTTCTGGTCAGCTTGGAGGCATTGTTGGCATGATAGAATACGGCTGGCAGAATGAAGCAATCCGGAGGTAAAGTCAACCAAGCCTTGCTTGGTTTTTTGGTGTTGGCTTTGCCGATGGTCAGATACCTACTTCATACCTGGATACCCGAGTTATTGGAGCACGTACTGTACGGACACTCTCTCCGTTCAAAAAGAAACGCCATCACGACGGTTCCACGATACTCAGTTTTAGACGACAAATGTCAGGGGACGGGACGGTGAACGGGCCAAGATGGCAACGCATCTCAAGATCTTGCGCTGGTTGAATGATGCTCATTACGTGATTTACTGGGTCTGAATAGAGTAGACGCTTGGAGGATGGGGGGGAGAGAGTAGGTGCGAACCTTTGGTAGTTTCATCGAGGGGCAAGTGAAGATATTATCGATAATATCGCTTTTCGTTATCTTAGGAATGGGATGCCCTGAACAGACGAGTTATTCACTTGCATGCGTGAATTCGCATAACGTACTTGTACAAATGACTGCTTGCTCC
>JALNIO010000663.1:0-15176 GCA_023509875.1 Rugonectria rugulosa | reverse complement strand
AAAAAAAAAAAAAATTCTACCCACACGCACAAACGAAATACCAAGGTACCTCACACAAATAGAGAGAAAAACAGTTGCCCGCAGCACATTATTGTCCATGCCTTGTGTATATGCCTGGGCTTGCATTACATGGCTTGAATACCCTGCATATTGCTAGCTCCAGCTGCAGTATTGTACCTGCACTGTTAAACGCCTTTTGTTCTTTTTTTATTATCCCCTCTTCCTCCACAGAGACTCAGCCTCGCAGCATCCGCACTTTCACCGGGGCAACAAATCTCTAGCCCAGTGAGCGATCCGTTCCATTTCTCAACCATTTGGACACAGCAGACGGGGACATACCAGATCCGAGGAAGGGATCAAAGAAAAAAGAAAAGAAAGTCATGTGCTCATCTACCGGGTCTGGCACTGCCCTGCGAAACGGCCACTACGCCTCCGTCCTCCTGTCCCTCGGTGCCTCGGACTCGGCTTCGGCCGTGGCCTCCACCCCGGCCGATGCGGGAGACGTGACCACTGATGCCCCGGTGTCGGCTCCGGGCCCGACCCTGGCCCGGGATCTGATTGATGCGTTTGTGAGGGACGTTGCCTCGGGGGCATCGGCTTCTGAGCATGCCGTCTCGCAGGCCAAGTCGGACACTGCAGAGGCGTTGGCTGTCGGTCTGGCTGCCTTGAATGCTTTCCTTCAGGCCACCGTCACGGGGCCTGTCCTACCAGATGCTGACGCTCTCAACGCTCACTTTACAAGGGCATGGGCCAGTGCTCAATCGCAACCACCGAATGGCACGCTCGATGGTCTACGTAAGGCTTGTCTTCAGAAGCTCGAGGTTGATGGTGTATCACCCTATGCCTACATCCCCCACCTGGAGCTCTTCGCCCTCGCAAGATTTATCCTCATCGACATCCTGGGAAACATCGACTCTGACATTGTAGAGATCCCATCTGATGAAGGGAAGCTTAGGCATAGCCTCGCCTGGACAAGACTGCGTCTGTATGTCTGGCACTACAAGCTCTTGACGCAGCCGAGCCTAGGTCCTGGCTCCAACTTCACCCGCAGCTCCCAGTGGAGCGAGGTTCCGTCCCTGGCCACCAAGATCCTTGATGGTATCCTTGATGTTCGGTCAAGAGTCCTTAGTGAGGAGGTCTGGTCTACGACTGATGATGATGCATGGACCAGGGAGGAAAAGGCTCAGTTTCTTGTCGAGGCTGCCAATGACTACATCCTTCTCGGCCGTGACGACAAGGCTAGGGAAGCGCTCAAGGAGGCGGCTCAGGTGAGCGGTCTGGTTTACGCACTGTCCGGTGCACTCGGGAAGCGAACAAAGTTCCAGGAGAAGAACATCAGCCAGCTGGTTGTCCTGGCAAAGAGCGGCGTCGACACCTCAGATGAAGACGTCAACGAAGATCAGGAAGCCCGGCCGGAAGCTCTGCCCCTCAACAATGATACGCTCCTTGAAGAGATTCACTTCACCAAGGACCAAGGAACAGAGGACCCCAAGGCAGCTCTTCCTCCTGCCTTGGCTGACCTGGCGCCTGATGAACAACCTCAGCTTTCACCCCTTGACCAGATCATCCTTCTCACCGAGGCTACGCTCAAGGATGCATTCTCCCCCCTCGACACCCTCACATCAGAGGAGATTCTCCCCTTTGCCGTCCGCGTCATCTCGGACAAGTCGACCAACTGGCAGATTTACACTCAGGCCCTCCTTGTCCGCTCGAGAATCGAGGTCCACCGAAGCAGAACCGTCGAACGCGGCGTGCTGCAGATGCAAGCCGTAGCAGATCAGGTCTTGACTGACACGACGGCCGAGGCCCAGGTCGAAAAGCCCAAGGACAAAGACGAGGTCGATGCTCCACTGATCCAAGTCACTGCTCCAGACCAAACGCCTGCCGCAGAGCCCAGCAAACCTACCACCTTCCTCCCCGCTCCCAAAGCGTCCGAGTCTGCCCCCGCCCATGTTCGTCTTCAGTTCATCCACGCCCTCTCATCCCCTCCCAGGTGGCATCTCGAGTCGGAGCTTGCCTATGCCTGGGCTGGCGTCGGCTCACTGGCCTCTGCCCTCGAGATCTTCAAGCGATTGCGCTTGTGGGCGGAGGTTGCCCTGTGTCTCGCTAGCAGCGCCGCCGCAGACGATGAGGATGGCCGTGGCAGCGGCGGCGAGGCCAAGGCCAAGGGCATCATTCGATGGCGTCTGTTCCAGCGCACCGGACAAACAGATGCGTCGGCAAACGTTGACGCAGATGACGAGGGTATCAACAGTGAGGATGCCATGCACTTCAAGGCCGCCGACTTTTCCGGCCCGGAGCGTCAACCTGCGCCGCCCAACGCCCCGCGCCTGTGGTGCATCCTGGGCGACATCGAGAACGAGCCGGCACACTACGAGCGCGCGTGGGAGATTTCCAAGCACCGCTACGCGCGCGCGCAAAAGTCGCTGGGCGAGCACTACGTCCAGGCCAAGAGCTGGGAAAAGGCCCGCGACGCATACACGAAGGCAACCGAGGTGAACCGCCTGAGTCCGGACATGTGGAGTCGTCTCGGCGACATCAACCTGCGGCTGGGACAGTTTGAGGGTGCTGCCGAGGCGTTTAACCGGTCCATCGGGTGTGCGTCTGACACGGCGGGTGGTGAGGATGCCAGGACCTGGAGTAACCTGGGAAGTGCGCTCTGGAGTTTGTACGTCGAGGTTGTGAGCAAGCAGGAGAGCGAGGAGAAGGAAGAGGGGGAGAAAGACGTCCAGGTTGACGACGAAGAGGAAGACATCCTTGCTACCAAGAAGGACCCTCGTCAAGACCCCTCAAAACTCCTCGCCCAATCTCTGGCAGCCTACAAAAAGGGCGCTTCCATCGCCCACGACAACTGGCGCATCTGGGACAACGTCGTCACCCTCGCGTCCCGCATCCGGCCCCCCTCGGTCCCGGACATGGTCCTCGCCCTCAAGCAAATCATCCGCATCCGCAAGTCCGAGGACGTCCTCGACGTCGATGTCCTCTCCGCCCTCCTCCAGGACGTCGTCCTCGCCAAGGACAAGCAGCAGCCCTTTACGGGCATCTACGAGCCCCCCCGCGGCTCCCCCGAGCGCCTCGTCGCCCGCCTCTTCGAGGAGGAGGTCCTCCCCCTCATCACCAAGCGCTCCGAGCTCTGGGCCCTCGTCTCCCGCCTCCGCGGCTGGCGCGGCGACCACGTCGGCGCCATCGAGGCCGCCGAGCGAGCCTGGCGCGCCGCCATTGGCTCTGCGGGGAGCGGCCTCCTCCCGGGGTCATCCGCCGACGAGGCGAACGACTGGACGACCAACAAGGACGCCTTTGCCGTCGTCGTCGAGCGCACCGACGCCTTGGTCTCCGTGCTGGAGACCTGGGGCCCGGAGAGCATGGGGCCCAAGTGGAAGGGCAAGGCGAGGAGCGCGGTGAGGAGCGTCATGGGCAAGGCGAGGGAGAGCTGGGAGGGCACTGACGGGTGGACCATATTGGAAGCGTTGATGGAGAATCTGAAGACGTCCTAAGAGGGAGTGCAAGATACGAATACGTATGGGTCATGAGAGATGTGAGCTTGGGTATAGACAAAAGTAGGAATGATTAGAGTGGCTTCAAGTCTTTTGCATTGAGACGTGCCTTCACTGCCAGGGACACATTCATCAGGAAGAACACGTACGCTCATTATTGACATGTCGTGGTATTGGCTATTTCAGTACATATACCTCGCAATCTCTTCCAGCTGGCTCTCCCTAACACCTCATAATCTGCATAATACTCATAAATGTGCGAAGAACCGGAACAGACGGAGCTCCAACTAATACTTTGACAAATACTCCTCAGGCCATTGTCCATTCTGGCATCACGACAGAATAGTGTAAGCCATACAACCGAATCAAGCCATCCACTGAGATGCATAGACACTGGGGCTTTATTTCTTGCCCTTCTTACGACCCGGAACAACCTTGAAGCCAGCAGCCTGCATGTTGACATCAGGCTCCCGTGGAGCCTGTGTAGTGACGCTGCCCTTCTTAGCAACCTCGTTCCAACCTCCAGTAGAACCTCCAAGCTTGGTCTCAGCGGAAGGTTGCTTTTCAACAATGCCCCGCTCCGCCTGCTTCTTACGGCGGACGAATTCCTCAGCAAAGTGCCGACCATCCATGGTAGTAGAGTTGGAGTAGACAGCGTCAGCAATCAGACTGGTATCGAGAGGGAGGACATCCAGGGTGGCTTGGAAGGTGGCAACTAATTCTAGTCAATATTCAATCTTTGAAGGCAGCAAGTCAAGAGGGAAACTCACTGTCATTCACGCCAGTAATACCCCGAGACAGTTCCCGGTGAACCCATTTGTTAAACTCCTCCATGGCGTCAGCTCTACCATTGGTGACCGAGGCGGGCTTGGGTACGGCTTTGATGGGCGAGGTTACGGGCTTCACGCTGGCAGCACTGACTGATCGAGCCTGAGTTGTAGGGGCATTTGGGATTTTGACCTTACCCCCAGCTCCAACAGTAGACCAGCCAGGTCCAGGGGGGGCTGCGGCTGCGGCAGTAGCAGCAGTATTGGCCAGGGGGGGCTGACCCGGTTTGCCTGCGAGGTTGGCATAGCTCTTGCCAATTCCGGGGGGACCACCGCCGGCCTGAGAAATGGCATCCTTGGCCTTTTGTTTACGGAGCTCCTCTTCACGTTGGATCTCGGCCAGAGTCTTGGTTTTGTTGGACGAAGCGGAAACGGTGGGAGTAGGACCCTTGGAGGGCCCAGGCTTGGCCCAAGGGGTTCCGGTAGGGGCTGGGGAACCATGAGCCCAGGTGCTTGTTGCAGGGAGGCTGGCAGCAGCGGCGGCCTTTTCTCGCTCCCGGAACGCAGCAGCTTCTTGCTCCATGGCAGCCTTTCGAAGAGCGGCAGCAGCTTCTTCAGCCTTAGCAGCCTTGCGAGCCTCAGCTTCTTGGATCTCCTTCAAGCTGGGCCCCTTGTGTCCCTCAGAAGTAGGATCTTTCGCCCAAGGAGCGAGGGGAGGTGGCTGTGATGAGACAGTATCGGGCGTTCCAGTCTGAGATCGGTTGTATTGGTCCGGCAGATTAGACCGAGCACGTTGAGCAGTAGGGGCAGGCAGAGGGGTTCCAGTGGAGGGAGGAGGGGGGAAGGGCATAGGCATGCCGGGCTCAACTGCCTGGGTCACGATTGTGGCTGCTGCGGCAGCGGCCTGAGCCTTTTGCACTTGCTGTGTAAGGGAAAGTGCTTCCTCGAGAGCTTTTCTTTTAGCTGCTTTGGCTGCCCGTATGTTGGCAGACTTCTCAGCACGTCGTTCGGTTGGTTCAGGAGCAGGAGGGGCTTCGACTTCCTCGAAAGACTCATCTTCCTCTCCATCCTCCTCGCTTTCTTGTTCGGCGACCTGCTCAGCCTCGCACTCGAGTCGTAGTTCCTCAAACTCCTTGAGACGTTCCTTAAATCCCTCTTCATCTTGTTGAAGATCCTCAGTCTGTGGAAGGCCCATGCGCAGGTTGGCATCGGCAGTAGGGGCGCCGATAGGCTGAGGGGCACCAGATCCAGGGGCACCAGTCTGATAGTGGGCAAGCACCTGACGTTCGGCAGGGGAGAGGTTAGCTAGATCCTCGTCTCGAAACCCATCCCCGTTTCCCGAACCAGGACCAGAGGACCCAGGAGCTGCCGAGGAGCCATCAAAGAAGGCCCCAGAAGTGAGCATCGGGCCAATTGGCTGTTGCTGGTGAGGCATTCCGATAGGGTTGGGCGACGTCATGCTGCCAAAGCTGGGCTGGCTTTGAAGGCTGTGGGCGCTCGAGTGATGCTGTAGGGATGGACCCTGCATACCAAACTTGGACATGGCTTGCTGGCGCATGTGAAACTCGCGCTGCTGAACCATGATGAATTGTTCTTCTTGTTTGCGTCTCTCCAAGTTATTTTGCTCCTCTGCAGTCAACGTGCGGCCAAAACTGGGAAACACTCCGCTTAGAGGGGGGATGACGCCGGAGCTGGTAGGGGAAAATGGGCCAGCCTGAGCAGGTGGCCCATGGGCAATACCGATCTGAGGAACCAAGAAAGGCTCACGAGAATTGCCGATACGTCTGATGAGCTGGCCCAGGGGTTCAAATTCGGGATCCTCCACCTTCTTCACTCGTAGATCAGGCGTAAAGAAGTTAGCTTTATACCAATCATTCATCTCAAGTCCAGTAAATGGGCCTTGAATCTGGCCCTGGGGATCGAGGTAGACCCATCGCATGCGATCAGGCATCACCATCTGACGAATTTGAGCAGAAGGCGGCTCGGTACCACCTTGGCTGCCACTGAAGGGTAGGCCTCCACCAACGGGTGTAAAGGATTGGGGGGCAGTGGCTGTCGTGCCCGAATGTCCAGGCTCAGCGGTACTGAAAGTGTTGTGGGATTGTCCGGCACTGCTGGAAGGAAAGAGTTCTTCAAAGACACCGCGATTAGGTCGCACAGGACTCTCGGCATCACGAGGAGGGATCCCAAAGTTTCCCCGACCAATTGCTCCGAGAGGGTTTGCCTGTCGAAGGTCTGGCAGGGAGTCAGACAGGTTATTTTCGAGTTCACCATGGCCTTGCATCTGAGCCTGCATGGCAGCTGGGAACAATGATCCTAATTTGCTTCCACGACTGATACTCCCAGACCCAATCCCACCCGTATTGGCAGGGCCAAACACATTGTTCAGGTTAGACATGCCGGGAGATTGAATATCGCTGATTGGGCTAAAGAGAGAGCTGCCGAAGGCGTTGCCAAGGTTGGGTCTTTCGCGATCAGGAGTTCCAATAGTGGCACCACCGCCAGGGGCAGGCCAACCTGATAGAGTGTTAAGAGATGGGTAGCCCTTGGCCCCAACACTGGAGGTCTGGCTGCGGTCGCCGCCGTCGAAAGGACCACCTCCGAAACCGCGAGAAATAGACCCAAAGTTGGACGGGGCCTCATGGGTGTTGGAGCCATGGGCTGCATCGCCGCTATTCACGTCATCGTCCTGCTCGTGACGCTCAGCAGGAGGACTTCGATATGGGTTGGTTTCCGATGGGCTCAGGGGATCATCGTCGCCGAGGTTCAACCCAGACATTCCAAAGTCACCGGTAGAACCTTTGACGGGGGTGCCCAGGGCACCAGCGCCGTGTCGATTGCCCGATGTCTCGTCCTGCGCACCTCCAAGAACGGCACTACCAGACAGGCCTTCATCACTGCCAAATGGGTCCGTGTCGGTGCGAGGTCGAGATCTCCACGACTGCTGGTTAAGAGGGTTGGGGTTTTCAGCGAGCTTAACGCCGCCCACATCGGAGCCCTCCTTCGGTATCAGATGAGCCAGGCGACTTCCGCCAGTCCCTCCACCAGCCCGCTTATCACCAATCGCAGAAGAGGGCATAGCAAAATTGCCGAATCCGCCTGCAATAGGGGTTGTAGGATTAGATGGTGGCCAAATAGATCCCACGGTGCTAATTCCCCCAGTATTGGCTCGTACTAGGTTGCCAAATGGAGGGAGTTTACCACCGTTATCACGAGTTTGTTCGCCATCGGAGTCATCGGGTTCGTTTTCTTTGAGGTCAGTGTTCCTGCGTGGAAACCAATACGAAGGGTCGTCTCTCGAGAAGCGACCAGCTGCGGTGGGCGATGCCAAACTACTGGCGAAAGGGTTCGAGTCCACCGTCTCGCGACGACGGGTACCTGGTCTAGTAGCAGACGAGGGCGAACTCACACCAAAGGTGTTGCTGACTCCCTGAGACAACGAAGCCTTTCGGCCATTTGGACCACTCTGATGGCCCTCCTTGTTTTGGGTTGGGGGCTTAAGAGGAGAATTGATTTCAGTAGAAAACGCCTGGTAACAGTAAGCAAATTTTCTTCACGCGGGCATCATCCTTCCATATCAACATACCTCTTTTTCTTCCATGGATAATTCCTGGAGACCCATGGGCGTACTCTCTCCAACCTGATCCCAGCAGGCACCCGGCTCTTGTGGGATATGATTATCGTTGGATTTGCCCCAGCCCCTTGGCGCATGTCCGTTCATTTGGGACGGATTCCAGCCAGCATGGAACAACCGGGACGCATTGTCGCTGCCTTTTTGTGGACGGTACATGTCGAGAAGGTCATCCCTTGTGTAGCGTGCGGGGCCCATCTCTTGCGTCTCCGGAGGCTGTGCGATGGGACTGTCAATGTTCGGAAGATGGACGGCATTGTCAATCGGAGCAGGAGGCTGTGAGGAGGGATGGCCCAAGGGAGTCGTGGATGATCGTCGGAAGGTAAGGGTGCCGTTGGTCGAGCGTCCATCTCTTCTAGACCTGGAGGAGCAGACAATGTCAGTTCAGCCTCGTGGTGTTGAATCCAGTGAGAGAGATGGGAGAACAAAGGGAATGTGAGGTTCCGAAACGCTTCTCTGCCGCACCAGACGCGAAATCGTTGTCATTGCCATTACAAATTTCCGCAGGACCGCATGCAAGGTGTGATCAGGTACGCCGGCTTTTGGCGGTAAACGGACTCGAGGAGTGCAGAAGGCCAGCAAGACCCCAATCGCAGCCATGGGCAACACAAAACTGCACCTCGTACACTGAAACCCGCACAGCGGCAACACGAAAGGTGGGTAGACAGCATGGCAGCAGCGGGCGTGACAGACGATGACACACGACATGGAATATGAAATCAGTAGGGAGTGGGCACTCACCAGTCTCCGCTTGCAGCTCCCCTCCCATCGCTTCTTCCAGCTCTGGCATCACGGTTGGCGGTTTGGCCTGCTGCGGCCGAGGCAAAGCTCGAAGGAAGATTGGACGGCATGACGGGCGAACACTGCTGAGTTAACGACTGCAGAAGTGTGTGTTGTTGGATACGCGGGGAGGTCTAAGACAGTGGCACGTATCGTCGAGTCGCAAAGAGGCTGGCTGAAGCGCAGTCAATCGAGGGGGTACAGAAGCTCGGGGTCGCTTGAACGATCTATCTGTTGAGATTTCTTGCGGTTGGCTTCTGTCTGGCAGAGACAAGAGAGAGAGACGGGGGGGCGGACGAACTTGAAGGTGCGGGAACCCGGAGACACAAAAGCACAACACAGAACGGGGCTGATGGTGCGTAGGGTTACTTTTTTTCGACGATGCGAAGTGCAGCGCAGTGTATAAACGTATTGATTGGCAATGACGTAACGATCGGCTGAAGGCGCGAGTGTATGTTGCAATCTCCAAAGAGGACAAGTACTTGTTAATCAATCTCGGTCGAGAAGCGTGGGAGAAGTCGAGTTTTTTTCTGGGGACGTGATGATGTAGAAAGTTGTTCGTTTGTGGTGGTGGCTTTTAGTAGACCTGAGGTGGAAAAAAAATCAAAGAGATTTTGGCAAACGGAAAATTGGAGTCTTGGGCTCTGCGAGGTGGAAAGAAGTAGTAGTCCCTGATGGAAACTCTAGGTACCTTGACGGGAGTTGGTACTTGCCGCCGTCCAGCCGCTAGGATGACTTCTAATCAGACAGTACGGAAGCAGTGACTTGAATTGCGCGCAATAACAGGTATCGCCTGATTAGCCAGCCCTTTCCAGCAGGGGGCTGGTGGTTCACAGGCGGGTGACTCTCATCTTTGGAGTACCTTTCAATCCCCCTCAGTGGCCATCGCTCAGTTGGCCTAAGCGCCACCAGGTCTCGATTTCAGTGGCCACAGTCACTGGAGCGTCATTCATTCCACTGGCTCTGGCGACTGGCCCGTGTATTACAGTGGTGGGCTTCACTCCAGCGACCTCTCAGTGGCCAGTTGTCTGCAAGCTGCCGGGCGCCTAGACTGGAATGAGCTGATGCCGGCCTTTAGCCGCCTAAAATCTCCTTGGGTTTACAAGGGTAGCGACTGTGAGGGCTGACCTAACCTAATGATGATGGGGCTCTCAGCGTTTGTACTTCGTATAGCGTTTGTAGTTTGCTTCCATGATGCATTATCGGGTTTGCATGTTTGTTGTTTGGTGTCAAACCCTATCAAGATTGTTCCGTTTGCAACGAGATCCGATGTGTTGGCCAATCCTGGGGCCTTGGTAGATGTATCGCTACTCTTGATTGGCATATTGTGACCGTTTCTCCCGGATGCTGACATTCAGTTACAAGTACATAGCAATCCGAATATCCCGTCACTTCCAGGTTGTTATCAAAGCATCTCCCATATCACGTGCACATCTAGGTATCGATTCGCCAAGCACATTGAGCGCGTCGCGTCGCGTCTTGGAGGCGAATTAATGGGGTAGGTAGGTATGTGGGAGTAGTTCCTGCCACAATCCGTAATTCAGGCATTTTATCTCCTTTGCAACTTGTGACACGTCGTTCTTATCTACACGACCTGGCGGCGCGTTACGTTAAGGAGAAAGACACGTTCCCCGGAAGGGTTCCGGCCGAGTAGGTGCCTAATAGTGATCCCTAGTTAACCAATGCACATCCAGCAAGATATTTTTCCAATATGCCGCGCCAGATACTCAGTCGCTGCGTACAACGATCAAACATTTGAATCATTACTTAAGACATTCTTTATCGGTTTCCATTATTTTTCTGGCTAGCTCAGCGAACTGGTCACAGTGCCTGTGATAGCTGCTCTAGAAACCTGGGATCGGTCAGTGTTTGTATGTGATGGCAATCTGAAACTGTACTTGCACGTACTGTTACACCAGACCATCCCGGCATCCTCCTAGATTTTTCTTACGAGAAATACTTCTCGCTAGAAACCAGGTCGACCTGCATGTCAGAGATGGCTTCAGGGGGCAGCCGTTGGCAACATCTCCAACCCAGCATGTAGGCGAAGCCATTCGGCAGCTACGATAACCACCAGAAGATTTGCTTCCCGTAAAATAATTGACCGAGGGTCAAATTTCAGCTGCGGTAGCGGAAAGTCCAGCACGCCAGTTGGGACAGTTTGCGTGTCGTCATGTCCATTCTGAAGTTCATCCGTTAAGTATGATCACCTGCTCGACTTGATATGGCAGGGAAAGCCAGGAGAGTTGCTCTCTCGCCTCGTGTAGGATCAATTTGGTAATTAGCATCCATACCCTGAGCAATATGCTGTGCTCTTTAGTGGACTTCCAAAGGGCTCTCAAAGATTTGTGAGGAAGTGCGACTTGAACTTCCTATTCGCCCGGTCTGCTGCCCGCTGCATCATTTGATCGCCGAGTATGTCGAACACGAGTTTCTTTTCGGTGACGCCCTCTTCCTCGTTTGACTCGATTTCCACAGGAACCTCGACTCGGAAGATGGTACCCTCTTTCGGTATTATCTTAAGTCCTCGCTTTTTCGTGATGACTTCAACGACAAACTTGCGATCACGAACCACAATACCCTCAATGCCAACTCTGCTGGGGCAACCACTCCTCACAACCTCTACAGCTGCACCATGAAATTCTGCGCTCGCAAGTTTCGCTGCTGTGTTGGGGCCGCCAGTATACACGTCGTTACCGAGCAATTCGCGGGCATAACCTAGCCAAAGTCGATTGAGAGGGAGATATATATCGTAGCTCTGATCTTCCTTCTTAATTGTGTAAAGATCTAATCGGCGACGTTCGTGTGCAGAAAGTGGTTTTGGACGTTGTTTTTGCTTGAGTTTCTTCTCCTGGCGAGCTTTTCGCCGTGCTGTACGAGCATTAATCGTCGCTGGTGGGGGTGACGTAGGTCGCAGGATCAGCGAGCGATGCTGGATTTTTTCTGAGTAGATACGATTGACGCTGTCGGGGGAATGAGCTCTGGCCAAGAGATCTTGGGTCGTCTTTTGCGCGGCGTTGGACATTTTGCGATATGGTAGGGAACGAGACGAAGAGCTATGAGCAACTCTTCGTCCAGTCGTTTCAAGGTCGCCAGTTGAATTTCTCCGGTGGAGACGTGAACCATTTGGGCGTCGCCGGAGTTGATTGGCTGGTTGGGCCCTGACTTACCCCAGAAAGTCACCCGTAAATGGTCTAAGCTCCCCAGTTTCTTTCTTGCTTCCGTTGTCACATGCCGTGGGCCAGTTAATTGAGCTGAGGAAGTTGGGAAGGAGCCGGTGACGGCTCGGCATAACAGAAAGTGCCCCACTCATGCGATCTCGACTCCATTATCCCAGTCGTTCCTTTCCTCCCCAGCTTTAAACCCCGACCAGCTTGGGCCGTGGCTTGTGGCTTGTAGCTTCACACCTAAGCACTCCTGATATCGCCTGACTTCGTATCTGTCATGCGTTCTCTGTCATGATATCGTTGATAGATCGAAAAAGCACCTGCCTGTCGACCCATTGACCATTGACCTCGGCCATTGACCATTGACCTCGGCCATTGACCATTGACCTCGGCCATTGACCATTGGCGACTCGAGAACCCGACTCCACCCTCACGTATGCATGCGACGGAGGCGTATCAGCCATGTCACGCACGACTAAAGGCGAGCCCATTGATCCATCGTCGAGTACTTCGGCCCCAGATCTTCAGATTCTAGGCGATGAAGTCACTCTACAACCCAGCGGCTATGTTGAGCCACCCGCCAAGGATGTCGACGGCAAGGAGGAGGCGTTGATGGACAAGTTCGCATCGTTTCGCGCCGAGCCCCTTCAGTAATATTCCCTTTCTTCAATCGCCATTCCGTGTTCTCAGTACTAATAGGATAATGGACAACAGGTTCCTGCGCGAAGTCTCCCTCTACGTATCCGGCCAAGGATGGCGAGCCTATGACCGTGTCATTGGTCAACCTGTGTTCTATTCAGGATACTCCGAGAACATCAAGACCATGGTCCTTTCGGCACCCCTACTCCAGCAACGCATAACCCAACTGGCTGAACATCGCGTCGCAGTCGAAGAGAAGGAAGGCTCAATACCTCGAGATAGTAAAGACTATGTGGCGAAGCGAGCACAACGTCTCAACGCCATTGAGGATGGCCTCCAAGAGCTGGCTGAGAGGATGACCGACGACATGATTTGCAAGCTGGAGAGCAAGACCTTTATTCGGAGCGCCTACTACCTTGTCACGCAATTATTGACACGGGCATACCACCAGGGTATCCACGTCTCCAGCGAGGAGGTGTTGAGATTGCGGAAAGTAGCCGAGGTTGCAGCCCAGAAGAAGCAGAGCATCATATTCTTGCCAAGCCACAGATCACATGTCGACTACGTTTCTCTGCAACTCATCTGCTACCGATTAGGGTTGACGTTGCCTATAGTTGTTGCAGGAGACAACCTGAATATTCCAGTTCTGGGTAGTTTCCTACAACATGCTGGAGCTATGTGGATTCGGAGGTCATTTGGAGATGATGTCCTCTACACCACTCTGGTGCAATCATACATCGATACGCTGCTGCAGGAGGGCTATAATTTTGAGTGCTTTATCGAAGGTGGCCGTTCACGTACTGGGAAGCTTCTGCCACCTAAATTCGGTATCCTCAGCTTCATCCTCGATAGCATTCTGTCGGGACGGGTTGAAGATGCCATCATCTGCCCGGTAAGCACACAATACGACAAGGTCATTGAAACAGAAGGCTATGTCACGGAACTGCTCGGAATGCCCAAAAAGAAGGAAAATCTCGCCGACTTCTTGACCGGAGGTTCGTCTGTACTATCGCTTCAATTAGGACGCGTGGATGTCCGCTTTCACGAACCCTGGAGCTTGAGAGGCTTCATCGATGAGCAGCTATCTAAGCTTCCGAGTGTGCCGGTAGGCCTCGATACAGAGCATCATAGACCCGAAGTACGAGCGCTTCGTGAGAAGATTCTGCGTACCATGGGGTACAAGGTGTTGAGCGACATCAATGACGTGTCTGTTGTGATGCCAACGGCTCTAATTGGCACAGTACTTTTAACCTTGCGTGGTCGAGGTGTAGGCAAGCAGGAATTGAGTCGTCGTGTCTCATGGCTTACAGAACGAGTGCGTGCCAAGGGCGGTCGAGTTGCTCATTTTGGTAATGCGCCATTGTCCGAAATCATCAATCGCGGTCTTGAGGTGCTCGGAAAGGACCTAGTCGGTGTGGTTGAAGGGCTGGCAGAGCCTACGTACTATGCCGTCGACCGCTTTCAGCTGTCTTTCTACCGCAACATGACCATACACCTCTTTATTTATGAAGCCTTAGTGAGTGCAGCCATGTACACCAAGGTCAAGCAAGGCGGTGCGCCTCATATGCAGGACATTGCCTTTGAGGAGCTCAAGGCCCAAGTCTTGTTCCTATCGTCACTATTCCGTGGAGAATTCATTTTCTCCAGCGAAGGTCTTGATGTCAACCTCGACAGGACATTGCACGGTCTCGAAGCAGACAATGTGGTTCGACTTGATCGTGATAGCGATGGCAAGATTGTGAGGATCGGTATATCAGACGTGGAAAGAAAGGCGGGCAGGGAGAATTTCGATTTCTATTGTTTTCTCATATGGCCTTTCATCGAAGCCGCTTGGTTAGCAGCTGTATCGCTCATGGGGCTGACACCTCCCCTCGGGCAAAACGGAGAAATATGGATCGAGCAAGGCAAGGCTCATAGCAGTGCTCAATTAGTAAGTTGTTGCAGTGATGCAATGTTGAGTTTCGAGCTGACATGATTTGTTCAGTTGGGTAAAACCCTCTATCACCAAGGAGATCTCTCATACTTTGAAGCGGTGAACAAAGAAACGCTCAAAAACTCATATCTACGATTTGAGCAGGATCAGCTTCTCCATGTGGTGAAATCAAGGGATTCCAAAATTCCACCCCGGATCCAGCTCGATGCATCGTGGCGACCATCTCGAGACCCTGAAACAGGAGCTCTACTCGCAGAGGGAAAGCTCTGGGACTTTACAGAGAAGATTGCCAAGTCTCGACGGGAAGGCAAGAATCGTCGTGACGGTGCTACTGTGAGCAGTCGAGTGCTCCGACTGACAGACGAGTTGGGCAAGAAGCTTTTCGGAGAAACAATTGAGGCAGAACGAAGTGGAAAAGGTAAGGCTCTGAGCCGCCTCAGCGTTGAAGAGAAGGAAGCTCTGGGTAAGAGTGTTCGGGAAGCCAAAAGAAAACGGGAACAAATGGGAGGAAGAGCACATCTTTGAGCTGAATCAATGATGGATTGATTCAGATGCTTGATTATAGTCGTCACGACTGCATTTTTTAGCGTTTTTTTTTCGTCGTATAGTACATGCATGCCTCTCTTCAACCGAACCTGGTCAGTCGAGGCGGCAGTGCTGTTATGCCATGTCACATACATCTCATTTACACATGTAACCCCCTTTTCTATATCCAACCCTTGGTAGCAGCTGTTTGCTACTAGTACATATAATTTTTTTTTTTTT